>QTSX02001525.1:0-285163 GCA_014839935.2 Entomophthora muscae | reverse complement strand
AGTGTCTATGAGTTACCGCATTTTCAAATATTCAAATAAATACTCAAAAAATCAATTTATTTAAAAAAAGGCCATCCCGCAAAAGTGATTTGAAATTTGGACCAAGGATTTGACAATCCTGCATTTTTACATTCAGGTTCTGATTTAAAGTACTTCTGGAAAGTATAATAAACAAAATAAGGGGAAGATTTAAGAAGAGAATGATACTTTATTGGATATGAATATAGAATAATATATAGTATCATGACAAGCCATATGCCGTCCATGTACGTCAGGGGGTCATTGGGCTTATCTGAGTAATGTTCCTCTTAGGTCACAAGGTTTAGTCAGGTTGTGTTCCATTTAGGACCTGGATTGAGTGATTTATGTCATAGATGATTAACTGATAATGGTGCCACCAGTTTATTGACTGGGCAGTGAACCATTTGGTGGGCCGTTCAGTGATTTACTCAGGGCGTTAATTCCCTGAGAGGGAGTAATCAAAGATGTTGCAACACTACTGTAACATTTTCTTTCTCAATTCACAATAAATTCTATATTCTCAAGATAACTGATTAGCAGATAAATTGGACTCAGTTAAACATGGGACCCCTCATTTTAGTGTGGGTAATTTGTTTTTTCTTGCATCCTGCCAAGCCAATGTGAACTTTGAAACTTCCTGAACCTACTCCAACTGAGGAATCTGAAGAATTCATCTAGTACTGCTTTGAACCTTGCTGTTGCCATGTTCCCTATGTTAAGAACATTTTTCCCCTTCCAATTGTGCATTTCCAAGCTCCTTGATTGGTTCTGGGGTATATCAGTATCTACTATCTCTTGAACCATTTTACTCCCTTTCTGGGAAGATTTTAATTATCAGGCCATCTACTCCAAATGTTGATGATGGGAATTCTGGTAGACATCACTCTGGTTAAGTTTAACTTGAGTGCAATTCCCTCTTCTCTTGAGGAAAAGCTCTCAAACAAGTGGATCCCTGACAATACTGTAAATTCAGAACCTAAACGTAAAAACGCGGGATTGTCAAATCCTTGGTCCAAATTTCAAATCATATTTGCAGGTAACTCAGCTGAGTGAAAATTAAAATCATTAAAAAATCAACTATTTAATTTCAAATTTTTTTGGTTTATTTAAATTGGCAAATTTCAAATCTCTTGAGCAGATAAATCAACTAAAAAAGACAAACACAGCAAGCAAATGTGGGATACAAGAATCAGAAATGCAGGATTCTAATGCAAAATTTGAGATTTTATGTATGTCTAATAAATCATAGACAACATGTAAAAATAAAAAATATGAAATTGCAGGATTTTCAAATCCAAGAACCAAATTTCATATCAAAAATGAGGTGAATTTGAAATAAATATAATTTATGGGCATCTTAAAAAGGATGTCAAAGGATCTAGAGTGGATTTGTGCTAATTCTTTTAGGAATTACAAGAATTCCCAAAAATCACTCTATTCCATTTTAGGATGGCTAAAATTTAGATCTTAATATTCACAAAATTAACATATATAACAATAAAACTGACTAGAATGCATACTTCTTTTTTTGAGTTTAATTTTTTAATAAAAATTTATTATGTCTTCTTTTAATAACAACCAAATAAACAAACTGTTCCCTGGCCTTGACAAAATTATGCAGAACTACACTGGGTCTTCCAATAGTAAAGCATCTGTCTATGATCACTCCCAACCTGTACCCCCTCCTCAAGCACTACCCAGGAGTTTGTTCTTTCTCCCACGTCCTCATACATGGCCCTGTTTGCCCATCATGCACAGGCAGCTGCGTAACCCAGATAGTGTATCAAAACTTGCATCCAGATTTGACCAAGTGAGCCATGGGTTCACCCAGAGAACCCAGAATCCAGAAACAGCCAATCAGATGGCACTGTCTGGTTCCCAACTAAGACACATCCCTACTCCAGCCAATCAGCCTGCAAGATGCAAAATAAAGCTAGTTACCCCAGAGATTGTACTCAAAATGGTCAAAAAACGAGAGATGCTTATGTCCCTTGAGGAGATTGCAGCTGTGATGGATTTTACAAAGTCCACTGTGGCTGCAATCCTTTGAGTACACACCAATTGTGCCCCCCTCCCAAGAAGACCCTAAATGGTGCCTGTACTTCAACTGAAGGTGAAAAAGCCCATCCTCTCATGATGGCTATCATGGAGCGTGACCCGCAGATGCCCCTGGTCCAGGTTTGTCTCCAACTGGGACTCCATGGCATTTTAACAAATAAAAGAACAGTCAATTTGTGGATGCACAGAGTTGTGGTTGCTGCTAGAATCTTGTCTAATTAGTTTCTCATTGGCCCCAGTTTGGTGGATACCAATCCCTACAATTCAATCATAATTAATTTTATTAAAGGAAGGGCAATGAGGATGCACAATAACGTCATCTTCTTGTTGTATACCAAGATTTCTGCAAGTTTCCAAGATTATGAAGAAAAGTGTATACAATCTTACCTTTATAAGTGCAACCCTATTTTGTATCAATTTGTTGGGGGTTTACTGGCAGTTTCCTCATTGGGTGTCAATTTTTGCTTAGCAATATCAAATACTGCAGATGGGTATGCATACCAGACAGAGCTCAAGGACATGCTGGAGGAGTGGGCTACACAACAAGCCATGTACATAGTTTTAATGAGTGCTGAGATGGAACAGCAGGAATGGGCAACCAAGGAAATCAGGTCTGTGGGGCATACCTGTTAGTCCTATCTGGCCAACCACACTGACATGCATCTTGAAGATGTATGTCTTTACAATTTTGGTTTGGCTCTCATATGATTAAAGCCTACCACCTACAATGAACTGTGCTTCCCTATTGAGAAGTGGTATGAGCTTTTCCCTTCTATATTTGTCCAGGATTATCAAATCTTGTCATATTCTATTCAAGTGATAGTGATAAGTCAAGAAAGGACTCCTGCCTCCCCCCACACTCATACATTTGGTTTGTCAAGCCTGCATACATGACAAAAGGAGAATTTGAACTTTTTGAGCAATCAACTCTTTCTGCCTCTTCCCAGTCAACAAACCCTGCCTCCCCAACCCCCCATCAAGCCACCTGCCTTCCAACCCTGACTCCCAAACCACCACCCATTCCCTCCCCACTACTTCTGATGCCGTCCCTTTTACGGGCGCAGATGATGGCAAGGTACATTCTGCTCATTTCCTCCCCTTCTTGTCCTTTGATGATTAAAATAAAACTTTTATTTGTGACAACTTATTAAAGTTGATATTATTTCTTCCAATTCATAATTAATAGAATATTCTTTTTACAATATTAACATTCCCCATAATTAATACAATGTTGTACATTTGATGTGGTAACATATAATCATTTGCATGAATATTTTTCATTATCAATAATAAATTAAGCACCACAAATATAAATTTTATATTATAATATTGCAAGTATGTGCTAAATCCTGATATCTAGATATTAAATGCATAATTCAATGCATTTTGTATAATAAAATTCATTTTAAACGTGGCCTTTTTCATTGTAACTTATATAAATAGACTGTGTTTATATTAGAGTGCCATTGATGCCTAGTACAAATATTAATACATAGTACATTTTACAGCTTGTATATTTGCCTATTGATAACAATTCTGTAAACTTTTAGTCAGATTTTGTGAGTAATAATAATATAATGTATCAATAAATTACTTTTATAACCATTAATTGGCTGGTTTTTTTCTGTGGCAATTGTGCATTTTCAGATATTTACACATTGGTGTCTAATTAGTTGGTTTCATATCCAATAACAAAGGCAATATGAAATGTGGTTGTTACCCAAAGACCAAATGTGGTTGGGGTGGTAGCCACATTTCCTATTGCCTGTGTGATTGGATGTGAAACCAACCAATGGGAAACCAGTGCATAAGTACCAGAAAATTCACAATTGCCACAGCAAAGAAAATCAGCCAATTGATGGTATTAAAATTAATTTATTGATCCATTATGTTGCAACATCTTTGGTTACTCCCTCTCAGGAAATTAATGCCCCAAGTAGATCACCAAATAGCTCACTACCCAGCCAGTAAACTGGATGCACCATTATCAGTCAACCATCTATTACAGGGATCACCAAATTCAGATCCTAAATGGAACACAACTTGAATAAGCCTTGTGACCCAAGAGGAACATTACTTAGGTAAGCCCCATGACCCCCATGACGTACATGGACGGCATGTGGCTTGTCATGATACTATAATTCTTTTATATTCATATCCAATAAAGTATCATTCTCTTTTTAAATCTTCCCCTTATCTTGTTTATTATAATTCCCAGAAGTATAAACTCAACAGTAGTAGCACAGGTAGGTTATTCATATCTATCCAACTCAAAGGAAAAATTCCTCCTAAGAAAAGGACCCAAGCAATGGTACTCCCTAATGGCTGGAGAGACTACAAAGAAGGACAGACGTTCCTGTAGGCCTTGTTATCTACAACAACATCCTTTTTGCCATTAAACAGTACAGCACTCTCAAAGACTGCAGACTGTTACCCACAGTTCCAATCACAACAAGACCACAGCAGCCTGAAATACCTAATATTGTATTCCAGCGCCTGCATACAACTGAAATTGGCGCCTTCACAGGATTACGCCAGGAAAATGCCTCTCTTTGGAACTAAAGTACACAGAGCAAGTTTGAGCAAGTGGAATACCCCCAAAGACTCTGGGTCAGTGAGATTTTCTTTTGCGTCACCAGAACTGCATCACATTTTTTAAGCAAGTGGCTAACCCAACACCCCAATCAGAAGGAAAACTGGGAGGTATTCAAAGCTGCATTTCTCAAAAAGTTCTCCATGAAGGATTTCAATGTGGTGATTATGAAAGAACTCTGAACCTTCAAGATGACAGGAACAATTGAGGAGTACATTGCTGCATATAAAGACCTACATAACCGCGCACCCAACACCATCAACTTTGATGAACCTGGGCCGCGTTTGGACTTCTACAATGGAATCACCATGCACATTAGACGTCAGTTTGACATGATCTGTTGTAAGGACCTTGAAGATGTGTTCTTGGAGGGAACACACACAGCCCAAAAATCTGACAATCTACATGAAAACAACAAGCGCAAGGCAAGTCCTACAGCCAAGAAGAATCCTCAGCCCAATAAGCAGAACAACCAATACAACAACACCCATCTCTGAACTGGGAATTGCACTGCAGAAGTCAACCAGGAAAGCACCAAATATACCAATGAGGAGGGAAAAGCTCAGGGGAGTGCTTAGGTAAGCTTCCCTCCACCAACCTACAAGACTTGTACAGGGACCAAGACGTGGATTCAATTACCATGATCTAATTCCCTCCAGCAATCCTCTACTGTTTGCCGCCCAAACTGGAAATAAACTCCTCACTTACCCTTTCTTTTTTTGCAGATATCAGAGTAACACACTATTTGACACTGGAGAAGATCAATCTCTCATTGAAAAGAAATTTTCTGATCTCACAAAACCACCTACCACCCAAAGCAGTATAAGGAGAGTCATCATGGCAGATAGCAGAAGCACACCAGTCACTCAAGAGGCAAAACCTTTCCGCGCCCAAATTGGAGACATGTAAACCACAATCAGTGGCCCCATCATATCAATCCCCAAGTACAATGTTATAATTGGCCTGGATTTGATGAGAAAGACCAAACCTCATATTGACTGTGATAGCACTACCCTCACCATACAAAGAGGCAAGGTGCATCACCATGTTTACCCAACTCACCTTGACACACTTATGAGAGACCATGTGTTTGTAAAAATTATGGAAACAGAAGAGGAGACTGACCCTAGAAAAATCAATTGGAGTACCTACACATATGAGGTTATCCACTTTAAAAATATGAAACTTGACATGAAGAGGACCACATCTGAGACCAGCTAGTTAACAAGTTCCCCGCTGTCTTCCAAGAAACACTGCTAGGATTATCTCCTGACCGCAGCATAAAATACAAAATTGATCTCAAAGGGAGTGTACCTAAAGCACAACCTATCTACTGCCTCACACCACAAGAAGACAACACCCTGAAGACTTACCTTGATGAAGCCCTTGATAAAGGACTCATATGACCATCAAAGTTGCCCTTTGGCGCTGCTGTCTTCTTTATGGCAAAGAAGGATGGAGGATTCCACCTGGTCACCAACTACAGAGTGCTCAACAAGGTCACAATTAAGAACAGGTATCCCCTGCCCCTAATTGACGACCTTTTTGACTCCCTAGGGGGTCCCAAATCTTCACAAAAATTGATTTGACAGCAGGTTACCACCAATTTGTGTGAAACCTGAAGACATTCCAAAGACTGCATTCAGACTCAAGTACAAATCCTTTGAATGTATTGTCCTTAATTTTGGTATGACAAACGCTCCCAGTACCTTTGTGACCTTTATGAACAAAGTTTTCAAAGAGCACATTGGAAAACAAGCAATTATCTACCTGGACAACATCATAATTTACAGCCTAACCTGGAACAACACTGGAAAGACGTCTGCCTGGTCCTCTGCACCCTTGAAGAGAACCAATTGATTGCCAAACTGTCAAAGTGTGAATTCTTCTTGGTGGAACTTCCATTCCTTGGTCACATTATCAGCAAGGACAGAATCAAACCAGATCTTGACAAGATACACACCATAACCAAAATGCTAGCCCCAAGAAATAAGAGTAAACTCTGAACCTTCCTTGGAATAGTAGCATATATAAGAAGGTTCATCCCTGACTGGGATGCCCTAACAGCCCCCCTGTCTGCCATTACGGGCAAAATAACCCAGTTTATCTAGACACAACTATGAGACTAACACTTCCGCCAACTAAAGGAACACATGTTCACTGCCCCTATCCTTCAATACCCAAATTGCAAGAGAATATATGAGCTAGAAACCAATGCTTCTGATTACGCCATAGGAAAAGTACTCTGTATCCAAACAGCAGAAAAAGACTTCCTCCCTGTGGCATATGAATCAAGGAAGCTATCTGACAGTAACTAAAGATACCCCATACACAACAAGGAGTTGGTAGCCATCATACACTGCCTCATGATGTGGCAATGCTATTGGGAAGGAGCCTAAAAGTTCAAATTGATGAGGAGCGCCTTTTGGGGAAGCTTCAAGTATGGAAATGAGAGAGAAGAGAAGTATATTTTATTAAATAATACTTTAGGCTTATATAGCTTTAGCTGTGGCAGAGATTTAGTTGGATCAAACCTAGGGGTTGGTTATGTGCAGGATGGGTTTTAGCCACTGGATTTTTGGACAATCATGTGATATTGCTTAGTTACCATTTCTGGTATGTCAAATTGTGTATTGGGAGGGCACCAAATTGGGCAATAACTGGATGTTAAGTGAGTTGGCAGTAGCCAGAATACTTTTATATCCAGATCCTCAACATCCCCCTTAAAGGGTTACTCTGGTACATCAGGAGGGGGCTTTGTCTTGATGGCTGCTGCCTGATGTTCCTGGAGTTATTTTCTAGTTGGTACCAGTTGGGTTGAGTGCTCTCTTTTTCTAAGGCAGAGGCAAGTTCTGTGATATTTCTTGATAGTGGGAACTTGGCAACTTGGAATCTCACTATATAGGTAGTCCTGTCTGGTCTGTACTTGATTATTCTTCCTGGTCCCCTGTGTACTGAGTCTAGCTTCTTTCTGTTTTCAGCCAGGACCCAGACTGGGGAGTTGATGGGGAATGGTTCCTCTATAGAGGTTATCTTTTGTGTTTTGAGCCTTTTTATTTCTGCTATTTTAGCTTTGAGGTGTGTGTTGTAGATTTGGTACTTGTTATACTGTGGGGGGGTTTCCCCAGGGGGATCTTTATGTATGGCTGATTGTTGCGGTAACTATCTCTGGTTTGTATCTGTATGTTAGTTAAAACAGTGAGTAGCCTGTCTCTTGATTGGTGCAGACCCGGGATACTAATAATGTATGCTTCACATATAGTGGCCATGTATCTTTAGCTTTGCCATCCATTATTTTCTCAAGGGTTCTGATAAGGCTGCTTTTTAGGCGTTCAACTCTGCTGTTGGCCTGTGGCCTGTAGGGCAAGTGTGACAGTTCACATTTTTGGTGGTTTGCAGGCGGGGCTAATGTTGGACAAGTAAAAGTTTGATTGATTGTTGCAGGTAGAGGCCTAGTAGGGAATGATGGCTACTAGGGGAAGGTAAGGCCTAGCTAGTAGGTGTAAAGACTACTAGAGGCAGATGTTGTCTCCACCCAGCAGAAGATATTAGCTGCTGTGGGCTAGAGGTCTTCACCCAGCAGGGAATTTTGGCTGCTTGGGGTGAAGAATGAGATAGCTCATCAGGGAACTTTGTTTGTTTGGGGTGGGGAGTGATCCAGCCTGATGGGTAGTGTTTGCTGCTCAGGCTGGAGGATGTTTAGACCCTGGCGGGTAATGCGGGCTGCAAGGGTAGAAGTTTGTGCCAGCATGGTAGGGGACGTCTACCAGGACTGTAAGTTTTGGACCCCTGGTGGGTAGCGGGGGATGCCAGGGAGGGGAAGAGCTTTGAGGGCTCTACGTACCCTGATACACTTACAGGAGGTCTGTGAGCAAGCATCCTACCTAAAGGACTGATAGGGTGTCCTCATTTATGCCCCTATGGGAGCTTTGGGGGAACCCAAAGTGAGCATTGGAGGGCATAGATTTGCTTGGAGGTGTCATCAAGGCGGTTTGTTTGGGGAAGCAGATGCAGAACTTGGTATGATCAGGCCTCTGGGAAGTAAAGCTGATTACTTTGCAACTTAAAGCCCAGATTTAATCACCTGGGTGAGTAAAAACAACACATAGGCATTAATCTATGGTTGAATGGCCTAAGTGGAGTGCCACTTGCAAGGGCCCAGTCAAAAGCCAGTTCAATGTAGACTCATGCCTGGGTCTACAGGTTTTGGTAACAGGGAATGAGATAAAGAACCAAGGTGGTTCACAGAATCAGCAGAGAAGACTAGTAAGAAGGATTGTTTGATCACAGTGAAGACTAGTTGAGGGATTGTTGGTTCATATTGAAGTTTGGAACCAAAAAGGGTTCTTTGTGCAGGTGGAACCAAGGTGGTTCCTAGTGAGAATAAGTTGAAGGACTCAGAGATGATGATGAAGGAGTAGCTGGTCATGATAAAGGAGTAGCCAGAGGACTGATAACTGTTGAAAGACTGGAATGAGCTGTTTGTTGTCTAAGATGGACTGATTGCTGGTTAAGCTGAAAGAGCTGGAAGATATGGTTGAAGATCATGATTCAGGATTGGCTGATCATGATACAGGAGCTGGCTGAAGGATCGGAAGATGATGAAAAACTGGTGGTCCATAGAAATGAGCCAATATTTTGCCAAATTGATTTACTGAGGTGATAAAATGTGGAATGTTTTTCCTTGTTTTAGTAGTAAAATCAAGAGGTAATGTGGATAGAAGTGTGGGTAAGATATTTTTTACTAAGTTCCTAGGATAGATGAAGGTATGTTGCTATGAGAGCTGGATACAAAGTTGTTTTGGTAGGACGTTTTCCTTGGATCTTACTATATTTGTAAATATATGGGGAAAACGTTGAAGAGGTCCAGAAAGAACAATTTAAATAGTATTCTACTATTTAAATTGGTTTAGGTTAAATGCAGGGAATACTGATGCCAAAATAGTGGACCGGTTAACGCTTTGATGCGCAAAGAGTATTCAATTTGAGCAGTTTGAGCAATGGAAATTGATTTCTTAGTTGGATCCAAGTGGAACTTCAGAAATGGTCTATTTCTGCGCTCTACATTCATTGGTTGAGTTCTGGAAGGTTTCCTGATGAAAATGATTGGTTGAAAGCCAAAAGCTTAAAGTATAAGCAAGGAAATAGTGGATTAATACTTTAAGCTTTTGAGAAAGTAAGTATGTAAGCTTAAGTTATTATAGGAAAAAGTGAGTGGTAATGGTTTAAGCTTATGAAGAAAGCCATTTTAATGGCGGAACCGTTTAGAAAAGGATACTATAAGAAGAAAGCTAGTTGGGAAGTTACAGGGTCTTTCTGAGTCTTTCCGGGTCTTTGATGGGGTCTTTCCCAGGCCTTTTGAGTTTCTGCCAAGAGGTTTTTGGAAGCCTTTTGATCACCAGAAGCTTCTTGCTTGGACTGATACAAGTGGAATACCAAGGCCAATAAAGATATACAGAGAGCTGAAGCCCACAATAACAGAGAAGGAGCCCAAGAATAAGAGGCTGGATCATAAGCGCAGTGTCAGAGTCCAAGTTTAAGGTGCAGAAGTCCAAGTTCAAGGAGCAGAAGCCCAAGTCTAAGGAGAAGAAGTCCAAGACTAAGGTGCAGGAGTCCAAGAACAAGTACAAGGAGTCCAAGATATTGTTGGAGGACTCCAATTATTGGCAAACCATATTGTTTTCCTGACCCACTGTGCCATATAACAGAAGGTTTCTAAGGGGATCTTCCTTCTGAGAGTGAATAAAAGCTCATTTCAACCCCTATACATAGTTATGAGATACATTTTCCCTTACTAGAGAATGAAAACCCCTTCCAGCCGGTCCCTGGCTATGACCCAGGACACACTTTGGCAACTGGTGGACAGGAAACCCACAGCAAGGTTGTAGAATGCTTGATGTAATTGGATTTTAAATTGTTGTTTACTATATGGCCTGATAACTCTGCTGCTCCATAAGTTATGATGTAGTCTGGAGTGCCTTAGTTGGCTATGATTGCTTTGTTAATGCATTGGTTTATTTTTTCTGCTTTATGGTCCTTTGTTGCCCAGCAGATAGGCCAGCGTGTAGCAAAGTCAATGGCTACAATTAAGAAACATTGGTTTGTTTTAGTTTCTGGGAAGGGCCCACTACGTCCAATCCCCAAACCTTGAATGATTCAGGGTCTGGTACTGGGTTAACTGTTGGCTGGGGAGCCTTTTTGCTGGCGTATTTCTTGCACACTGTGCAATTTTTCAGAACATCAATTATATATTGTTTAAGATTGGGCCACCATACTATTTCTTTTAACGTAAGGTATATGTTGTTAACCTTTGTATGTCCTAGTAGGTGGTGATGATTTAATATGATGTCAACTTTTTATGCAAGTGGGATGTAAGTAACATGATTGTCATTAATGATTTTGTATACAGGTCCATTTGATACATGGAAATCTTTTTTATTCCTCACTAATGTATTTTGGGTTAGCTGGTGTGTTGAGGGGTCTTTCCCTTTAGTTTTATACTCAGTATTATATAGATTTGGCCAGTCAGGGTCCAGGTGGTTAGGATGATCCTCTCTAGGATGAAAAAGTCTAGAGAGAGCATTGTCCATGACCAGCTCTGCCCCCTTTTTGTACTGGATGTCCAGGTTAAGCTGCTCCAGCAAGGACATCCATTTGGCTTGTTGCCGTGCAAGTGTGTTCTGAGTTTTGAAGTATATTAAAGATTTATGGTCAGTTAGTACTCAGACGTTTAATTTCCTTCTAGATAACATCTCCATTTTGTGCATGTGTGATATATTGCTAGCAATTCCTTGTCATGTATTGGGTACCTCTGCTAAGTGTTGGTTAGTTTTCTACTTTTGTAACATGCTGGCAGGAAGTCTTGCTGCCATGTCTGGCAGATGCTAGAACTGCACCAGTGGTGGTGTGACTGGCATCCAACTAAAGCTTGTAGCACCTGTTGTTATTAGGGTATTTCAAGATTGGTACTTTAATCAAAGCTTGTTTTAATAGTTCAAAACTATTGTCAAATTCTGGTGTCCAGATGAATTTCTTTTTGGCATTACCCTTGGTTAATCCATTGATTGGTGCAGTGAGCTTTCTGCAGTCTTTGATGTATTTCCTTAGGTAAGCTACCATTCCAAGAAATCATCTTACTTGTTTCATGGAGGTGGGGCTTGTATGTTATTTATGGCTTTTATTTTTTATGGATCTGCTTTGATGCCACCGTTGGAGACAATGGGGCCCAAGAACAGAAGTTCCTTTTCCATAAATTAGCACTTAATGGGCTTGGCGTAAAGTTTGTGCTTTGTGAGTCAATCAAGTGTCTTGAAGACATATGTGAGGTGTTCCTATTTTGTTTTTGAGAATATGCTGATGTTGTCAAGGTAGCATAATGTATTTGAAAGACTATTTAGTGCCTGGTTCATCATGGTGACAAACTTTGTGGGAGCATTGGTCATGCCAAAGTTCATTACTTTACATTCAAAGGATCCAAATTGTGTATAAAATGAAGTTTTTGGTATGTACTTTTCCTTTACTTTGACTTGGTTTAACATGAGGTGAGGTCAATTTTAGAGAAAATTTTGGCTCCTGAGAGTCTTATAAACAGATCCTCTATGAGTGGAAGGGGATATTTTTTCTTTACTGTGATTGAATTTAGTGCTCTGTAGTCAGTTACTATACAAAGAGTGCCTCCCTTTTTCTTTACAAAGAACACTGCTGCCCCCCACAAGGATTCAGACGGGCAAATGAATCCTTTGGCTAGGTTGTCCTCAATATAAGTTTTGAGGGTTTTGGTCTTCATGGGGGAGAGTCTGTAGAGGGGTGCAGGTTTAGGCATGGCTTTACACAGATCAATGTCAAATTTGACCTCCCATTTGGGTGATATCTCTGTGAGCTTTTCTTTGAATACATGAGCGTATTAATTTAGGAGTGCCACAAGTTCTGGGCATTGGATCTGTTGTGTTTGTATGTTATTGAACTCAGTGTACCTCATTATGTGGAGGGTACTATCTTTGGTTAGATGTTCTGAGTCATCTTGGTTTATGACCTGGACAAATACTGCGTCTCTTAGAATGAGGTTATTAGGTTCTTTGAGGAAGTTAAAATTGACTCTGTTGCGTTTAATGGTCATGGTTTTTGTTTTCCAACATATGCTGGGGTTCACTCAGGTGAATCAGTCCATGTCTGCTACAATGTTGTAGTTTATTTTGTTCATGACAAGTCCTTTGATAGATGTTTTTATGCCTTGGAGGTCAATTCTGAAGGGAGTTGTTTTGCCTTCAAGTAGAACCTTTGATTTATCTGCCATTCTGGTGTACGTGAAGTTGGATTTGACAACTGGTATCTTGTACTTTGTTACAAAGGGTTTGCTAACCATAGTTTGTTGTGCACCAGAGTCAAATAAAATTTTGTGTGTATGTGATTTGTAAGTGCATGGGTAGAAAAAAAGTTGTGAGCAATCTTTAAATTTTAAGTTCATAAAAATGGAGGACTGCGGGACACAGTGAATGTGAGTAGCAAAGTTTGTGTCTTGGTACAATTTCTTGTCAAGTTGGGGGAAACAGGGGCACTTAAGCCTGTTCACCCTCCTCTTTTTCCTGTTCCTCTGTTTTGAGACCTTTGAGGTCAGAGAATAAGGGGTTGGTTTCATAGCAGGTTGCTACTTCAGCATTGTTAACTTCAACGGTGTCCTCTTTCTTAGGACAGGAGCAGTTTGCGCTTTGGCTGTGATTGACATTGTTGTGATTGGAGTTGCCGTTGTTATGGTTGGTATTTTGGAGTTTGTTGACATTGGAGTTTTCTCTGCCATTGCCATTTGAGGATTGATTGCTGTTGCGTGCAGCATAGTCCATGTTTGCACATTTTTTGGCATGCTTGGCTTCTGTAATGAGCGCAGGCATGGAGGTATTTGCCTCTGGGCAGATGAGGGAAGCAACATAGTGTTTAATTCTATTGATAAATGAGGCTCTGGTATGTACATTGTCAGCTTGTGCTGGGTTTTGGATTTTGCAATGCATTTCCTCAAATTCATTGGCGTAAGCTGCAATAGTGGTCTTACAAGGAAGATCACTGAGCTGTATTACAATGTCTTGGAGGGATTTGGTGACACAAAAATGTGGGTGATGTCCGCTTTGAACTCTTCCCAGTTATCAAGCTGGTTGTCAGTTTGTGAGCCAACCCAGGTGGCAAACCAGTTAGCTGCGGCTTTGTACAGGCGCTTGCTGGCTTCCTGGACCCATTTTTTGTGGGGGATGTGGCTGGCATGGAGTTTAGCAGCTGAGTGGTCTAGCCAGTTGATGACGTTTTCTTTGTTTTTACCAAAGAACTTGTTGATACCAATGTACTTGGTGTTGGTAACTTCACCTTTGATAGGCGGTTGTGCATTTGTTTGTAGTTGAAGAGAGCAACTGTATTGAATTATCTTGGCGTGTGCTTTGGGCATGACCAGTCCTTTGAATATGGTGCATCCACTAGGTATATATTAGTCAATGTTGTGGGTGCGGAAGTACGTTTTCCAGAACTCCTGAGATGTGGCCTGATTGAGTACATGAGTGAAGGTGGGTGGGTTTTGGTCAGTCATTTTCTCTTTCATGGGTGTGGTTGTAAAACTGTAGCTGGTACCAGTGATGAGGAGCGCCTTTTGGGGAAGCTTCAAATATGGAAATGAGAGAGAAGAGAAGTATTTTTATTGAATAATACTTTAGGATTATATAGCTTTAGCTGTGGTGATGTCAGGAATATTCCTGACATAAATCAAATCCTGACTGAAAGGAAAAGCTGGGAAAAGATAGCTGAATTCCCAATTCAAGGGGCAAAATTTGATCAAGAATTTCCCCTGTTATTTAGGGAAAATAAAAATAAAATTAAGGAAAAACCAGATTTTGCTGGGCGCCAGACTAATTTATCATCTGGGGAGGCGCCTGCCGCCAGCCTCCTGCCACCCAGCCAGCCATCTGCCAGCCCAGGCAGGCACCAGTGGGCCTGCCGCAAGCCCCCTGCCTGCTTGCTTGCCTCCCGCCAGCCTCCCAACCACAATTCTGGGCCCTGCCAGCCACCTGCTTGCCCACGCAGCTGCTTGCCACCAGCCTCCAGCTTGCTTGCTCCCCCCGCCAGCATCCCAGCTGCCAGTAAGGCCTCTGCTGCCCACCTGCTTGCCCACCCAGTTGCCAGCGTGCCTGCTGCCAGCCCCCAGCCCACTTGCTTGTTCCCCGGGCCCCAGCCAGCTGCCTGCCACCCACCTGGGTCCCAGGGCCCACCCCGCAGCCAATCAGAAATCCCCCTGGAGTACAGCCAATCAAAAAAATTTCTGAATACAAGGGAAAATTCAAAAACCAAAATTTATTCTCCAGAAGAAGGAGGAAATAATGATTCAGAGTTTAAAAATAAGTTTGCCACCAACCAATTGGGTGCTAAGTTACAGACCACATGGGTAAGGTCAAACTCCATCCAAAAGAATGTTCTTGAAACCAAAATAGCTTCTGAAAAGGAATTGACTCACACCCATCACCTAGCACCAGGGCAACATGAAATTATTGGTCCACCTCAAGAACTTCTCAACCAGCCACAGATAGCAGGAGAACAGGAATTTGACCATATTCCCAAATCCCAATTGCTATCCCTATCTTCCAAACTTCTGGGATTTCCCATCCGCTGTTTTCCCCTCATAATTGTAAATCTTTTCACAGGGGAAAGTACTATAAATAAAGGATCCCACCTCAATAATAGCTTGTGCTATTATTGAGATTAATACCCTCAATAAAGTGAAATTCTACTTAACTAGTTAAGTCAACTTAATAACTAGCCCCAGCCAACCTTCCTCCAATCCAAGGAAGATAAATCATCTCATCTTCACAGCTGTGCTCACAGCTTGCCTTGGGATTGGAGGCTAACAACAGGGGTCAGAGTTCTTTGGGCCCTCTCCAGAAAGACTAGGTGATGACCCTCATTACAATCCTGGCCAACTGAACTCCTCCCATACTGGACCCTAGCCTCACCTCGTGTCTCCACATTCAACACTCTCCATTGTGATGTACACCTCCATGTACTACATATTAACCTACTTTGCCGGGAGTTTTGGGAGATGCAATGTACACGCCAAGTTCTTCTGCTGGTTGGAGACCATATATCCCATCATCACTGCCCTGACTGGATTCCAATTTACCAACTTACTACCATACATGCTTCAAGTAGTACCCACAGTTTTGGGGTATTACAGGTCAAGATTCAATTGGATCAAACCTAGGGGCTGGTCATGTGCAGGATGGGTTCAAGTTACTGGATACTTGTGTCAAGGATCTGGATGTACAAGTATCCTGGCTATTGCCATCACACCTAACATCCAGTCATTGCCTGATTTGGTGCCTTTCCAATATACCATTCAACATACCAAAAATGGCACCAAACCAATATCACATGACTGTCCAGGTATCCAGAGACTCAAACCCATCCAGCACATGACCAGACCCTTGTTTTGATCCAACTAAATCCCCATCACAACTAAAGCTATATAAGTCTAAAGTATTATCTAATAAAATATACTTCTTCTCTTCCTACTTTTATATTTGAAGCTTTCCCAAAAGGCGCTCCTTATCACTGGTACCACTACAGTTTTTGACCACGCCAATGAAAGAGAAAATGACTGAACAGAACCTGCACACCTTTGCCCACGTACTCAACCAGGCCACATCCCAGGATACCTGGAAAAAGTACTTCTGTGCCTACAACATCAATGAAGATATTCCTAGTGGATGCACTGTATTCAAAGGACTGGTCATGCCCAAAGCATGTGTCAAGATAATTTAATACAGTTGCTCTCTACAACCACAAACAAATGCACAACCACCTATCACAGGTGAAGTTACCAAAACCAAGTACATTGGTATCAACAAGTTCTCTGGTAAAAACAAAGAAAACATTTTCAACTGGCTAGACCACACAGCCGCCAAACTCTGCGCCAGCTGCATCCCCCACAAAAAATGGGTCCAAGAAGCCAGCAAGCACCTATACAAGGCCGCAGCTAACTGGTTTACCACCTGGGTTGGCTCACAAACAACAACCAGCTTGAAAACTGGGAAGAGTTCAAAGCCAACATCACCCACAATTTCTGTGTCACTGATCTCTCCAAGACGTTGCAATACAGCTCAGTGATCTTCCTCAGAAGACCACTATTGCAGCTTACGCCTACAAATTTGAGGAAATACACTGTAAAATTCAAAACCCAGCACAAGCTGACAACATACACTCCAGAGCATCATTCATCAACAGAATGAAATCCTCTGTTGCTGCCCTCATCTGCCCAGAGGCAAATACCTCCATGCCTGCGCTCATTGCAGAAGCCAAGCATGCAAAAAAAACGTACAAACATGGAATATGCTACACACAACAGCAACCACTCCTCAAACGGCAATGGCAGAGAAAACGCCAATGGCAAAAAACGCCAAATGCTAATCATAGCAATGGCAACTCTAATTGTAACAATGGCAATTGCAGCCAAAGTGCAAACCGCTCCTGTCCTAAGAAAGAAGACACCACCAAAGTTAACAACGCTGAAGTAGCAACCTGCTATGAATCTGACCCCACATTCTCTGACCTCAAAAGTCTCAAAATAGAGGAACAGGGGAAAGAGGAGGCGGAACAGGCTTAAGTGCCCCTGTCTCCCCCCAACTTGAAAAGAAACTGTACCAAGGCACAAACTTTGCTGCTTGATCCCACGTGTCCTGCAATCCTCCATTTTTATGAACGTAAAAATCAAAGATTGCTCACAACTTTTTGTCTACCCATGCACTTACAAATCTCATACACATAAAATTTTATTTGACTATAGTGCATAACACACTATGGTTAGCAAACCTTTTGTAACCAAGTACAAAATACCAGTTGTCAAATCCAACTTCAAATACGCTAAAATGACAGTCAAGTCAAAAGTTCTGCTCAAAGGCAAAACAATACCCTTCAGAATTGACCTCCAAGGCATAAAAACATCCATCAAAGGACTTTTCATGAACAACTTAAACTACAAAATTGTAGCAGGCATGGACTGGTTCACCCAAGTGAATCTCAGTGTATGTTGGAAAACAAAAACCATGACCATCAAACACAATAAGGTCAATTTCAACATTCTCAAAGAACCCAACAACCTCATTCTAAGAGACACAATATTTGTTCAAGTCATAAATCAAGATGAATCTGAACACCTAACCAAAGACAGTACCCTCCACATAATGATAGACTCCAAATTTAAAAATATGCAAACACAAAAGATCCAATGCCCAGAATTTGCGGCACTCCTAAACAAATATGCTCATGTTTTCAAGGAAGAACTCACAGAGTTACCCCCTGAACAAGAGGTCAAACATGGCATCAACTTATGCAAAGCCATGCTCAAACCTGCACCCCTCTACAGACTCTCTCCCATGGAAACCCAAACACTTAAAGCCCACATTGAGGACAATCTAGCCAAAGGATTCATTTTTCCATCTGAATCCCTGTGGGGGGCAGCGGTTTTCTTCATAAAGGAGAAAGAAGAATCTCTTTGCTTAGTTACTGACTACAGAGCACTAAACGCAAGTACAGTAAAAAATAAATACCCACTTCTCCTCATAGAAGACCTATTTGCAAGGCTCTCCAGAGCAAAAAATTTCTCAAAAATTGACCTCACATTTGGTTATAACCAAGTTGAAGTTAAAGAGAAAGAAATACCAAAGACCACGTTCTGCACGCAATTTGGGTTGTTTGAATGTAAAGTAATGAATTTTGGGATGGCAAACGCCCCAGCAACATTTGTCATTATGATGAACCAGGCGTTAAACAGACTCTTGAACATATTAAGTTACCTCAACAACATCATCATATTTTCAAAAACAAAAGAGGAAAACCTCACACATGTCTGCAAGACACTCAGTTGACTTTCAAAGCACAAGCTATACACAAAACCAAGTAAGTGCCAATTTATGGAAAAGAAACTCCTGTTCTTGGGCCATATTGTCTCTAACAGTGGCATCAAAGCAGATCCAGACAAAATTAAAGCCATAAATAACATGCAACACCCCACCTCTGTTAAACAAGTTAGATGCTTTCTCAGTATGGTAGCTTACCTAAGGAAATACATCAAAGACTGCAGAAAGCTCACCACACCAATCAATGACTTAGCCAAGGGTAATGCCAAAAAAGAAATTCATCTGGACACCAGAATTTGACAAGAATTTCCAGCTATCAAAACAAGCTTTGATTGAAGCACCAATCTTGAAATACCCAAATAACAACAGGTGCTACAAGCTCAAGTCAGACACTAGTGACATTGCCATTGGCGCAGTCCTACGCATCTGCCAGCCAGGGCAGCAAGATTTCCTGCCAGTATGTTACAAAAGCAGAAAGCTAACAAACACTGAGCAAAGGTACCCAATACTAATAAAGAATTGCTAGCAATATATCACATATGCTAGAAATGGAGATGTTATCTTGAAGGACACTTAAACGTCCAAGCGCTAACTGACCACAAATCATTAATATTTTAAAACTCAGAAAGCACTTGGACGGCGCCAAGCCAAATGGATGTCCTTGCTGAAGCAGCTTAACCTGGACATCTAAACAAAAAGGGGGCAGAGCTGTTCACGGCTGATGCTCTCTCTAGGCTATGCCAGCCAAGAGAGGATCACCCTGACCACCTGGACCCTGACTGGCCCAACCTATACAACACTGAGTACAAGACAAAAGGAAAGCATCCCTCCACACACCAACTAATTCATGATACACTAGTAAGGAATGAAAAACATTTCCATGTATCAAATGGCACAGTACACCAAATCATCAAGGATATACACATTACCTACATTCCACTTGCACAAAGAGTTGACACTATATTAAAACACCACCGTCTGCTAGGATACACAAAGGCTAACAACCTATATCTCACATTAAAAGAGATAGTATGGTGGCCCAACCTGAAACAAGACATAATTGATGTTCTAAAGAAGTGTACAGTGTGTGAAAAATATGCCAGCATCAAGGCGCCACAGCCAACAGTCAACCCAGTATATGACCCTGAACCATTTAAGGTTTGGGGGCTAGACGTAGTGGGACCCTTCCTGGAAACCAAAATAAATCAATGTTTCCTAATTGTAGCCATCAACTTTGCCACACATTGGCCCATCTGCTGGGAAACAAAAGATCACAAGGCAGAAACAATAAATTGATTCATCAATAAAGCAATCATAGCAGAATACAGCACTCCAGACTACATCATAACAGATGAAGCAAAAGAGCTAACAGGCCACGTAGTAAACAACAATCTAAAAACAAAGACATCAAACACTCCACAACCTTGCCCTACAGGCCACAGGCCAACAGCAGAGTTGAACGCCTGAATGGCAGCCTTATCAGAACCCTGGAGACAACAATGGATGTCAAAGCCAAAGACACATGGCCACTCTATGTGAAACATACAAAACTAGTATCCCCGGTTTGTACCAATCAAGGGACAGGCTACTCACCGTTTGAACTAACATACAAGTACAAGCCAGAAATAGTCACCTGCAATAATCAACCATATGTGAAGATTCCCCCGGGGAAACCTCCCACAGTAGAACAGAAACCAGTCCACAACACATATGTCTCAAAGCCAAACTGGCAGATACAAAAAGACTCAAAGCCCAAAAGGTAACCTCAACAGAGGACCCACTTCCCATCAACCCCCCGTCTGGGTCCTAGCTGGGAACAGAAAGAAGCTAGACTCAGTACACAGAGGACCAGGAAGAATCATCAGATACCAAACAGACAGGAACACCTACCTGGTTAAGTTCCAGGGTGCCAACAAGCCCATCACCAAAAAGTATCACAGATCTTGCCTCCGCCCTAGCAAAGGGGAACACTCGACTCAGTTGGTGCCCACTAATAAACAACTCCAGGAACATCAGGCGGCAGCTGTCAAGACAAAGCCCTCTCCTGATGTACACAAGTAACCCCTTAAGGGAAGGGTGTGTCAAGGGTCTGGATGTACAAGTATTCTGGCTATCACCATCACACCTAACATCCAGTCATTGCCCATTTTGATGCCTTTCCAATATACCATTCAACATATCAAAAATGGCACCAAACCAATATCACATGACTGTCCAGGTATCCAGCAACTTGAACCCATCCAGCACATGACCAGCCCCTTGTTTTGATCCAACTAAATCCCTGCCACAGCTAAAGCTATATAAGTCTAAAGTATTATCCAATAAAATATACTTCTTCTCTTCCTACTTTTATATTTGAAGCTTCCCCAAAAGGCGCTCCTTATCCCTTGGACAGTCAGGTGATATTTCTTGGTTGTCATTTCTTGTATGTCAAACTGTGTATTGGGAGGGCACTAATTGGGCAATGACTGGATGTTATGTGAAGTGACAGTAGCCAGAATACTTGTAAATCCAGATTTCTTCTCAAAAGTACTCACTAACTATAAGTTGCTGATATTCTTAAAAAAACAACAATACCTATCAAGAAGACAAGCCAAATGGATGAGTCTTATACAGAGATACTCCATGAAAATCAAATATAAGCCAGGCAAGGAAATGCTTACTGCAGATGCCCTGTCAAGGCTATACAGCAAACATGTTCTCTGCGCTGATGGCAACCCCAACTAGCCCATGTTAATCATGGGGAATCTCCAGGAAGGGTTCTCATCTGGCACACCAATGGATATCTAAGAGAAGGTCCTTAATAACAAACATCAGTTCAAAAATGTATATGGAACTCTGCACCAAATACTTCCAAGTGGTAACACCGTACATTACGTCCCGTCAAAACAAAAGGTTGACACAATCCTCCAATATCACTGAGACCTGGGACACACCTGCATCAGGAACTTGCACAAATATCTCAAGACACGCTACTGGCGGCCCAACATGCTAGATGATATCAGAGAGTACTGGAACAATTCAAAGTCTGTGAGAAGTACAACCAAACCAAAGCACCACCAAAATAGTGGTACCTGTGTCCATCACACAACCCTTCAAGGTATGGTTGTTGGACATTGTGGGGCCAATGCCTGGCTAAAGCAAGGGCAAGAAGTACATCATAACAGTCATTGACTATGCAACCATATGGCCTGTAGCACAAGCCAAAAAAGAACACAAAGGCAATGACGTCAGACAATTTATTGGCAAGGAGATCATATCTAAGTTTGGAAAGCCTGACCTCTTAATCACAGATGGTGGCACTAAACTCAAAGCTATTGACACCAACATCTATCTTGCCAAAAACGGAATAAAACACATCACAGCCAGCCCATATCATCCACAAGCAAATGGACATGTATAACAACTAAACAGCTCTCTAGTGGAAGCCCTCAGTAATTTATCTGCCAACAATCCAAGAGCCCAGGGCAACATGCTCCCAACAGCACTCATGGTCTGTAGAACACAAGTCAACCACAGTACGGGTAAAAGCCCTTATGAGATTGTCTATGGAAAAAAAGTCTGCTCTTGTTGGTACAACTGTAGGACCACAATTGCCTCTGCCCAAAAGGGTGCCAGACAACAGTGACCCCAATGTACAACGAACTAGAAGATCATGAGGAAATGGAACACCAAAGAGTTGAAAGGGAAGCAATCCCACTACAGCAGGAAATATTCCAGGTTGGGGACAAAATCTGGGTTGTCAACCACAATCAGCATAAGTTGGGCCCAGGACTGCGTGGACCAGGCATAGTCATGGAAGTCAAGCCCAGCAATACCTACCTCATCAAGGGAATTAGAGCTTGAACTGAACTGAAGCACATGCACCACAACCAACTCCGCCTGTGTAAAGCAAGAACAGCCCAACACAATTCCAGGCTCCCTGTCCCTAACATCAAACTGGATCAATACCAAGTGCGTATCTCCAACACTCTTAAGAAAATTCCCAAGGCTCTGCCTTCCAGCACCCAGGGAGAGATGTTGCAACATCATTGATTACTCCCTCTCAGAGAATTAATGCCCCAAGTAGATCACCAAATGGCTCACCAACCAGCCAGTAAACTGGTGGCATCATTATCAGTCAACCATCTATTACGGGGATCACCTAATCCAGATCCTAAGCAGAACACAACTTGAATAAGCCTTGTGATCTAATAGGAACATTACTCAGATAAGCCCCATGACCCCCATGACGTACTTGGACAGTATGTGGCCTGTCATGATACTATATATTATTCTATATTCATATCCAATAAAGTAACATTCTCTTCTTAAATCTTCCCCTTATCTTGTTTATTATACCTCCCAGAAGTATATATACGGCAATTACATTATTCTCACTCACAAAATCCAACTAGAAAGTTTACAAAATTGTTATCATAGGCAAATATAAAAGCTGTGAAATGCACTATGTATTAATATTTGTACTAAGTGTCAATGGCACCCTAATATAAACACAGTCCATTTATATAAATTACCAGGAAAAAGGCCACATTTACAATGAATTTTATTTTACAGAATGCATTGAATTATGCATTTGATATCTAGATATCAGGATTTAACGCATACCTGCAATATTTTAATATAACATTTATATTTGTGGTGCTTAATTTATTATTGATAATGAAAAATATTCACGTGTTGAAGGTAGTACTATAAAAACCAGTTTTTTGGTGTAATTCAAACAAAATGTCAAACATCTATAACTTGATAAAAGAATTAAAAGCACACCTGAAAAAGGTTATTGAAATAGAAAAAAATATCAGGGAACTAGTAATAGGAAAGCTGGGTAACAGAGGCCAGCCACTAATCCAGTCAAAAAAAGATGCTCTGAATAAATTGGGTAATATTATAAATGAAAAGTACAAAGAAGTGTTACTTAATCTACAGGGAAAAATTCTATCAAGTCTGAAGTTCAATTATGCAGCCTACAATTTGTGGGAGTTCTGGCAAGGGTCAAAGAAAACAATAAAAAAATCAAGCTGATTGAAGGAACTGAAATATCAAAGGAAATCAACACAAACAAAAGAAACTGATCAAATGGAAACAGATGAAAATGAAGCACAGTCAAGAAGCAGAAGCACCACAAGAAACAATGAAAATTTATCAAATGAAAATCAAGAGGATGCACAAATAGTACAGAAAATAAGGAAGATAAAGCCCAGAAAATCAAATGAAGAGCAGCCAACACTCATGAAGTTTGCTGAAAGGGCGCCAGTGGCTGAGGGAGCCGCAGGGGAAACAATAAGTAGGTTTTTTATGCTTTCTTATATTCACATTAGTTATAACTAGGAATGGGGACAAGGTTGCTGAAGTGGCGGCCTTTACGCCCAGTTGGTTTTACAGGGGTTCCCAATCACTGATAGCCCCTGCAATTCAAACAAATAAAAATAAAATAAATAAAATAATTCAAAGGAACATGAATCAATATGGAAATAGGGAAGCAAAAAACAAGGAATATTGATCACCTGTGGGGTGCTTGCCATGGATTAGGAAAGCATATAAAATAGGAGCAAATGTCAATTTTAAAGAGATGAATGAAATTCAAGGGGACATCAAGCTGAATTTTGATGGTTATATTTATGAAACTATTCAAAGATTTCTGTTTTCAAGCATAGATGAATATGAAAAAATCTAATAAAAACAGACTTTTAAATAGGACCAGAATATCTAAAAACTGAAATTTTCAACAAAGTGTTAAAAGCATTATCAAATAAAGTTGGGACACAGCCCTTGCAAATAAGTTCAAGTCCTTATTAATTTTGTTTGCTGAGGCATGGGAGGCAGATACAAGCCAAGCACCCCCAGAACCATCTTCAAGTTCAGTCAAACGTCCTACATCAACAGATTAATTAAAATATATAAAATATTATGCATGTTTTGAGAAAAATATACCTCTCAAAGGATTCATGTTGCAACATATCTAGGAATCCTATTGCATTGCATATTAAAAACAAATGATGAAAAGTTGGATGACATACCAATTCAAATAGACATATGACAATTATCACTAGAACAACAGAAGACACCACAGGGGTACAGGACAGTCAAGCATGTCCTGTACAACTCCTTTGCACTGGTGTTGTGTTCTCAGGCGCAGCACAGACACACAACAGGGAATCCTAACCTTAGGATTAGATTTGTACTAATTATTGGTTAGAATGGCAGGAGAGGCTATTTGATTACCTTGCAGCCTTGTTGAAATAATATCTACTAAACGTGGCTAGAGAGGCGCTAAAGTACTTGGAGACACAAAGACAAAAATGTGAATAGAACTTAATTTTTATTGGAGAATAAGAAATGTAATATATATTGGTTGAAAATACCATAAAAAACTACCAGGACAGTAGGATCACTTGCCATAAGCCTGAGTGGGACAAGTGAGTTGCACAGAATCAGTAAACTGAACAATTGAATTTCCAAATTTAGAAACAGACTCATTTTGAGGGGCAAAATCAAAAGAGAGAGATTTGTCCTTGAAATAACCCTTTGAAGGCAAAATTGAAACATAGTGAATGACAGCATTCACAATATTGTCCCCCTCTAGATTGGCCTTATGGGGGTAGTACTTGCAGAGGAACTTGGTATGCACTCAGGCAAACAGGCAACCACTAGAGAGGAGTATCTCAGTGTATTCTGACCCTCTCTTGAAGGTTACTTATAGAGGTCCAACCCACAATGTATCTAGTTTGTGAGTGTCTCCTCTTACTCTATGCTAATAGTAGAAATGTGGTCCCCAATATTGAACTCAGGCAAGGGAGAGCGTCCAGCATTTTCAGGAGAGAGCTCAAGTATCTTGGTCTTGTATGCAGAAGTATACACTGTGGCCTGTATGCCAATTATGTGGTTGACTAGATCCTTGATATGGTCATCAGGGCTTATAGCCTTATCAGAGGAGAATAAAGGTGCCCCAGGAGCAACAGAGGGCAACAGTGGCAAAATCAACTGTAAGGATGTAAAAGTGAGAATTAAAAAGTGAGAATCTAAAAGTGGCCATGTTGATACTTTTAAATTTACAAAATGGTTTTTTATAATAAATTTATTACCTTTTCTTGACTTTTTTAGTTGAGATAATGAATAAAAAGTATTTTATATGACCATAATAAGTTTTAATTTCAGATGAGCTGTTTTTATTTAATTTTAAAATTTTAAGTGTTGACATGGCCTCTTTTAGATTCTCACTTTTGAATTCTCACTTTTACATCCCTCCAGTTAATTTTGCCACTGTTGCCCAACAGAGTGATGGCCTTGCGCCCATACAGCATAGCAAAGGGGGAATACCCAATGACACAATGTTTGCAAAGGCAATAATGTCAAAACTGCAGGCTTGACCCGCCAGCAAGGTTCCAACCAAGCAAGTTTGTGACCCGCAATCCAATTATCCAGTCACTTGAAGACAGACTAGGAAGTCAACTCAAATTACCCAATCCAACAACATGAACAGATGACAATCCTTTATGGTGTATACCTTGTTTTGGTGCTTGACTCATTACCAGGATCAAGCCACCCTCTTCTCCCATCCAGCCGTGTGATCACCAATCATGTTCCTGTTATCCTTGATTCACATGAACTGTATAATCACTATCTCACAATAAAGATTATTATCTATCTTCAAAATATTTTTCCCTTGTAACTCTGCAAAAACAGCACAGTTACAACAATAAGCAAAGAGAGAAGCAGGTAAGTATATATCCCAATTTGCAGCATCAGAGTAAGTGAGTTTCTGCATAATAGAAACCAGAGTCAAATTTGCACACTCAACTGCCCCATTGGTAGAAGGATTATAGGGGGCAAAGAAAGATTGGTGAGATCCCAAGGTCTTGAAAACAGAGATTACTAACTTGGCATTGAATTTAGTCCCATTGTCAGATAACAAATTGAGGGTAGCTATGGCAGAAAAATAAGTGTTGCAACAGAAAGGCGGCAGTTGTCTTTATGGTGATGTATTTAGTAGGGTAAGCTTCTACCCACTTGCTAAAATAATCAACAGCAATTAGGATAAAGCAGCAACCAGAGTGGGAGCAGGGGAGAGGCCCTACAGCGTCAATGCTGACAGTATGAAATGCATATTGAAGGGGGACTATATTGAACTTGTGAGAGGCATCTCAAGGTTGCTGGAGCTGGCAATTGTGGGAACTAGCAATGACATCTGGAATTAGCATGCAAAGGTTTTCCCAGAAATAATTTTTTGGGAGCCGTCATAGGTCTTGGCAATGCCTCCATGTCCCATCTCCTTATAAGCTTGAGGCACTAACAAAAGGCAAATACTAGGCCGTAAATAAGGCAGGTAGTGGTCTTGTAATTTCTTGAAGAGCTGATTGTCACAAATGAGCGTGTCCTCAGATAGCTTGGATAGGGCTATTTAAACTTCTTCTGTCTCACTCTCCCAAGAGGAAGGATATCCAATTGATTCATACAGTCAATCAGCCTCAGCAGGGTGTAGAGAAAGGATGGGAATTCTGGATAATCCATCAGTGTTCTGATGTTGAATCCTGGGTTGGTGCAGCACAGTGAAGTCATAAACTTACAGGTGGAGAGCCCATCTAGCTAGTTGTTCTTCTGGTTCCTTAAGCTGTTGTAACCAATTAAGCAAAGCATGGTCAGTGACCACAGTGAAATGGGTTCTATACACATAATGGTGGAACTTTTTGATGACATGCAACACAGTAAAGCACTTTTTCTCTGTGAAGCTGTAATTCTTCTCATGCTTGTTCAGGACGCAAGAAGTATAAGCTACAGGGTGATCCACACCCTCACCATCTAGTTGAGCCAAAATGGCTCCAATTGCCAGGTTGCTAGCATCAGTGTAAAGGATGAATTCCTTATTGTAGTCAGGATACACTAGGATGGGAGCCTCTTTGAGCTTTTGTTTAAGGGTCTCAAAGGCTTGCTGCTAGCTAGCAGTCCATTTGAAAGGGACATTACACAACAGTTGAACCAAAGGTTTGCTTGTATTGTCAAATTTGGGGATGAAATTTCTGTAGTAACCCATCATGCCCAGAAAGACTTGAAATTCTTGAAGTTTGGTGAGCAGAAGCATCTTTTCAATGGCCTCAACTTTCTTGGTCATTGGGCAAATCCCTGTCTGGGTTACCTCATGGCCCAAGAACTCAAGGCGTTCCTTGAAAAAAGCTCACTTAGATGGCTTTAACTTAAGTCCAGCCTCCTACATCTTTTGAACACTTCCTTGAGGTAAGCTGGGTGATCTGTAAGGGTAGCAATGAAGACTCTTATATCATCCAAGTACACTAGGACACATGAGAGCTTCAAATCACAAAGGATAGAATTCATGGCTTATTGGAAGGTAGCAGGAGCATTGCAGAGTCCTTGCAGCATGCATGTAGACTCAAACAGTCCTTTTGAAGTGATGAGTGCAGCATTCTGTCTATCTTGGGAGAAAGATCAACTTACCAGTGTTCAGATGCTAGATCCATTGTAGAGAAGAACTTAGAGCCTCCAAGGTGGCAGAGAGCATCATCAATGCATGGTAGGGGATATGAATCCTTTTTGATTAAGGAGTTTAATTGTCAGTAATCCATCACAATACAACAACCTCCATCTTTCTTCTTCAGTATGAGCAAGGGGGAGGACCACGGACTTTGGGAAGGAGCCAGTAGCCCAGCATCTAATAACTGCTTGAGTTCTTTAGACACCTGAGCATCCTCTATGCAACTGTGGTGATATGGTTTAGCGCAAATGGGGGCAGCGCCACAAGTATCAATCTGGTGAATGACGCCTTTGGCTAGACCATAATCAGTGCTATCTTTAGAAAAGATATCTGAAAATTGATCTAGCAAATCAAGCACCTCCTTCTATTGTACCAGGGATGGCTGCAGGAAATCTTGTGCAGTGAACAAGGATAAGACTTGGGGCTTATCCTCAGGTAAGTTAAAGTCATGGAATGTACCAAAGTGATGTAGTGATAGGACATTGGGGGCATTCAGCAACTTACCATAGCAAACAACCTTCCCTCTAGACACATGTATTGGAAGAGCAGTTAATTTGGAAACCAGCAATTGAACAGGGTCTTTATGAGAGACATCCAAGATTCCTGAGCAGAGGTAGGGTTTGTTGCGCCCTAGTGAGAGAGGGAAGTATAGCACTAGGAACATGCGCTCAGTTAACTCATGATATTTGGGAGTCTAGGATAGCTTGGGATCCAGGGGAAATGGTTACAGCAGAAGTGGCCAGAAGAGGAATCCCCTCTGACGCAGGGCAAGCCATAAGAGGACACTTCATGTTGGATGAGTGAGTATGGTATTTTAGGGTGAAAACACCAGTGTGATATTCTAAGGCACATGTATTGAGGCACTTCCTGGGGACTTTAACAGGCTCCTCAAAGATCAGAGGGACTTTGTACCCTAAGATAGAGAGGTAGTCATCTTTCAAGTTGATGATCCCATTGTATTCTCTAAGGAACTGAGTGCCAACTAGGAGATTATAAATCTTGTTCTCCAAAACAATGGCAGGCGCAGCTAAGAGTAGCTTGCCAAATTGCATGGGCAGAGCAGAATAAGCTCCTATAGCGCAAGTCATGGTCAGCCCAGCTGGCCATACAATTGATGATAGTTAAGGTTGGGGGAAAGTTTGAGCTTCTTGACAAGCTTCAAAGAGACAATATTAACAGGAGAGCCAGGTTCCAGGATGGCCTTGATTTTCACCTTTTAGATGGATATTTCCACACAAGTGGTAGTACAACCAAAGGGAGGGAGGACAGCTAGAATGTCTTGGGCTTCTGCTAGTTCTTTGTCCCACTTTTTGATCATACATCTTAGGCCCAGGAACTCCTTATAGATTGTCTGAAGAGGAAGCAAGATGGAGACGTTCTTGAATACAGCGTCAGCAACCTCAGCAGGCTTCTTCAGATGACTCCACAAGCACAGGGGACCTCTTAGCTTGAGTGAGGTATGGACTAGAGACAACCTCTTTAGATTCAGACAAAAGCTTGGCAGCCATTGTAGTTTTCCCAGAGCTATAACTTTTAAGGAACTGCAATGTTTTTGAGAACAGCCAGAACTGAATACCCATAGGCATCAGGACCATTAACATCTGAATTATCTATGTCAGAGTTGTCATAGATATTGTGAAACAACATCAGGATGGGAGGAGCCTCAGTGTCCGCAGGCTCAGAGTTGGCTATGGAGGGGGGAACTGAAAGAGACTGGGAAGAATTGTCAACCAAGAGCGTCTCTGCCTTTAGTTCAACTGTTTTTTTCCTGCCTGTTCTTTGGGATCAGCTCCTTTAACCCAAGGATTGGTGCAGACTCAAGAGTGGTGACCTATCTAGCCACAGTTATGGCAGCCTTGGTGTCTAAAAAGATTCTGTGAGTTCATGGTGAGGATGCAAGGGCTACGGGAAGAAGAATCAGAGTTAGAGGCGGTACAATTCTCCTATACAACTGCTCCAGAATGTGTAAGGTAAAAATCCTGCAGCAGTGTTTTTATGCTCTTCATAGAGGAAAGCATGGATTTATGGGCCTTAAAGTGAAGACACAGAAGCTGATTAATCTTGAGGGATTGAGTGCAAGCCATGTAAGCTTCATGGGCTGTCAATTGTCTGCTTGCTATCAGTTGCTGTCCTTCCATATAGAATCTTTCTGAAAATTCAGCTAGGGTCTCCTTCAGTTGAAAACAATGTGCATGAAGGCAATCTTCTTCACTTACAAACTAAGTTTACCACCAGATTTTTTGATCAGAAGCTGCCTTATTCCTTCCTAAGTCTCAATATTGGGCAACTTGGGCACCACTACCTCCTGACAGTTAAGGTGCAGACCGGTTAGAATGTGTTTCTTCTTAACCTCATCAGAGGCTCTTCTCATGGCAGTTCTGTAGATAGTTAGTAAAGCTGCAATGGTAGAAGTTTTGGGATCAAAGACTTGCTTAAAGGCAGGTTTGAAGTGTGCCTTGGGAGTTGGACCACTATTGTTGCTATCAAGTACATTTATGTGCAGGGAGAATTCTGCTTCAGATTTGGAGGGGGGGCGCCTGGCCCACAGCTGGCAAATGCTCTCTTCAAGAGTAGTCAAGGTCTCAGTAGTGCAGGCACTCATAGTATTAGCTAAGGTGATCTGTTGCTAAGTAACATATAGGTGTTGGCCCCGTGTTGTTACTATCATGAAAAGCTTATCCATCCAGGAGGTAAGAGAAGGACCCACTAAGAGACAAGGGGCAAACCTGTCATTCACTGAATCAATTAATCCACTCATTTCTTGCACCTCTTTATCAAGCTCAGAGTGATCCTGTTTCAAGTGGTCCACCTCATTAGCTAGAGTTATCAACTCTCTAGCACAGTAAATACAGGGGCACCTGACAGGCACAGGCAGCATCCATCTTTATTGATAACCCTAGTTGGACTAGCAGCAGTTGCCATCCTTTTGCGTAAGGCAGCAACCTCTTGCTGTAACTCAGCAAATTAAGTTGTCAAAGTGAGCTCTTGGGGATCTGGCTGAGGAGCTTTGGTAGAGCAACCTTGACTGCAAGTGAACGCTTGCAACTCTCAAATGGATCTCATAGCCTCTTGATAAGGAGCACCATTTGGGGAAGCTTAAGATATGAATTAAGAAAGTAGAGAAGTTTTTTATTGGATAATACTTTAGATTTATATAGACTTGACTGTGGCGGGATTTAGTTGGATCAAACCTAGGGGTTGGTCATGTTCTAGCTGGGTATGAGTCACTGGATACTTGGACGGTCAGTTGATATTGCTTGGTTAACATTCTTGGTATGTCAAACAGTATATTGAAAGCGGACTAAATTGGGCAATGGCTGGATTTTAAGTAGGTTGGCGGTAGCCAGAATGCTTGTACATCCAGACCCTTGACACCCCTCTCTTAAGGGGTTACTCTGGTGCATCAGGAGGGGGCTTTTTATTAACAGCTGTCGCCTGATGCTCCTGGAGCTATTTGCTAGTTGGAACCAGTCTGGTTGAGTGCTCTCCTTTACTGAGGCAGAGACAGGTTCTGTGGTATTTACTGATAATTGGGGTTTTGGCACCTTGGAATTTTACTAGGTAGGTGTTGTGCTCTGGTCTGTATTTGATTACTCTTCCTGATCCCCTGTGTACTGAGTCTAGTTTCTTTCTGTTGCCACCTAGAATCCAGACAGGGGAGTTGATGGGAAGTGGTTCCTCTGTGGAGCATACCTTTTGTGTCTTGAGCCTCTTCATTTCAGCTATTTTAGCTTTATGCAGATGTGTTGTAGGTTTGGTGCTTGATCTACTGTGGGAGGTTTCCCTGGGGGATCTGTATGTAGGGCTGTTTGTTGCAGGTGATTACTTCTGGTTTGTACCCGTAGGTTAGCTCAAACAGTAGATGGCCTGTCCCTTGGTTGGTGCAGACTTGAGATACTAATAATGTATGTTTCACGTATAGTGGCCATGTGTCTTTGGCTTATCCATTAATTATTTTTTCTAGGGTCCTGATAAGGCTGCTGATTAGGCGTTCTACTCTACTGTTGGCCTGTGGCCTGTATGGAGAGGTTGTGGAGTGTTTAATGTTTTTGGATTTTAAGTTTTCATTAACTACGTGACCTGATAACTCTGTTGCTCCATCAGTTATGATGTAGTCTGGAGTGCCATAGTTGGCTATAATTGCTTTGTTAATGAAACAGTTGATGATTTCTGCTTTGAGGTCCTTTGTTTCCCAGCAGATGGGCCAGTGTATGGCATAGTTGATAGCTACAATTAAGAAACATTGTTTTTTTTGTTTCTGGGAAGAGCCCCACTACATCTAGCCCCCAAACCTTAAATGGTTCAGGGACTGGTACTGGGTTGACCGTTGGCTGAGGAGCCTTTTTACTGGTGTATTTCTTGCACACTGTGCAATTTTTCAGAACATCAACTATATCATGTTTGAGGTTGGGCCACCATACTATCTCTTTTAGTGTGAGGTATAGATTGTTAGCCTTTGTATGGCGTAGCAGGCGGTGATGTCTTAGTATGGTGTCAACTCTTTGTGCAAGTGGGATGTACAGGATATATTTGTCATTAATAAGTTGGTATATTGTGATATTTGATACATGGAAGTACCTTTTGTTTCTTACTAATGTATTGTGGGTCAGTTGATGTGTTGAGGGGTCTTTCCCTTTGGTTTTATATTTAGTGTTGTACAGGTTTGGCCAGCCAGGGTCCAGGTGGTCAGGATGATCCTCTCTAGGCTGATATAGCCTAGAGAGCTCATCAGCTGTGACCAGCTCTGCCCCCTTTTTTTACTGGATGTACAGGTTAAGCTGCTCCAGTAAGGACATCCATTTGGCTTTTTGCCGTGCAAGTGCGTTCTGAGTTTTGAAATAGATTAAGGATTTATGGTCAGTTAGTACTCAGACGTTTAAATGTCCTTTTAAGTGTCATCTCCATTTCTTGCAAGCGTGGTATATTGCTAGCAATTCCTTATTGTGTATTGGGTATCTCTGCTCATTATTGGTGATTTTTCTTCTTTCATAACATACTGGCAGGAATTCTTGCTGCCCTGGCTGGCAGATGTGCAGGACTGCGCCAATGGCGGTGTTGCTGGCATCTGACTTGAGCTTGTAGCACCCGTTATTGTTAGGGTATTGCAAGATTTGTGCTTCAATTGAAGCTTATTTTAATAAATAAAAACTCTTGTGACATTCTGGAGTCCAGATGGATTTCTTTTTGACATTACCCTTGGTTAAGTAATTGATTGGTGCAGTTAGTTTTCCACAGTATTTGATGTATTTCCTTAGGTAAGCTACCATACTGAGAAAGCATCTAACTTGTTTAACAGAGGTGGGGTGTTGCATGTTATTTATGGCTTTAATTTTGTCTGGATCTGCTTTGATGCCACTGTTAGAGACAATGTGGCCCAAGAACAGGAGTTTCTTTTCCATAAATTGGCACTTACTTGGTTTTGTGTAAATTTTGTGCTTTGCAAGTCAATTGAATGTCTTGCAGATATGCGTGAGATGTTCCTCTTTGGTTTTTGAGAATATGATAATATCATCAAGGTAGCATAATGTATTTGAGAGACTGTTTAATGCTTGGTTCATCATGGTGACAAATGTTGCGGGAGCAGGGGTCATCCCAAAGTTCATACTCTACATTTGAAGGATCCAAATTGCGTACAGAACATAGTTTTTGGTATGTCCTTTCCCTTTGCTTCAACTTGGTTGTACCCTGAGGTGAGGTAAATTTGGAGAAAAATTTGGCACCTGAGAGTCTTGAAAACAGATCCTCTATAAGTGGAAGAGGGTATTTATTCTTTACTGTGCATTGAGACCTCTATAGTCAGTTACTAGACGTAGAGTGCCTCCATTTTTCTTTACAAAGAATACTGCTGCCCCCCATGGGGATTCAGACGGGTGTATGAAGCATTTTTTCTAGATTGTCCTTAATGTGTGTTTTGAGGGTTTGGTCTCCATGGGAGAGAGTCTGTAGAGGGGTTCAGGTTTGGGCATGGCTTTGCATAAGTTGATGCCATTTTTGACCTCCTGTTTGAGTGATAACTCTGTTAGCTCTTCTTTTGAATAGATGAGTGTATTCATTTAGGAGTGCTGCAAGTTCTGGGCATTGGACCTTTTGTGCTTGTATGTTATTAAACTCAGTGTACCTCACTATGTGGAGGGTACTATCTTTGGTTAGATGTTCTGAATCATCTTGGTTTATGACCTGGACAAATACTGTGTCTCTTAGAATGAGGCCATTAGGTTTTTTGAGGATGTTAAAATTGACTCCATTGTGTTTGATGGTCATGGTTTTTGTTTTCCAACATATGCTGGGGTTCAATCGGGTGAACCAGTCCATGCCTGCTACAATGTTGTAGTTTATTTTGTTCATGACAAGATCTTTGATGGATTTTTCTATGCCTTGGAGGTCAATTCAGAAGGGAGTTGTTTCTCTTTCAAGTAGAACCTTTGATTTATCTGCCATTCTGGTGTACGTGAAGTTGGATTTGACAACTGGTATCTTGTACTTTGTTAAAAAGGATTTGCTAACCATAGTGTGTTGTGCACAAGAGTCAAATAAAATTTTGTGTGTATGTGATTTGTAATTTCATGGGTAGCAAGAAGTTGTGAGCCATCTTTAATTTTTAAGTTCATAAAAATGGAGGACTGTGGGACATATGGAATGCAAGTAGCAAAGTTTGTGCCTTGGTACAGTTTCTTGTCAAGTTGGGTGGAGACAGGGGCACTTAAGACTTTTCCCCTCCTCTTTTCCCTGTTCCTCTGTTTTGAGATCTTCAAGGTCAGAAAATGTGGGGTCAGATTCATAGCGGGTTGCTTCTTCAGCATTGTTAACTCTAGTGGTGTCCTCTTTCTTGAGACGGGAGCGGCTTGCGCTTTGGCTGTGATTGCCATTGTTGTGATTGGAGTTGTCGTTGTTATGGTTGGTATTTTGGCGTTTTTTGCCATTGGAGTTTTTTCTGACATTGCCTTTTGAGGAGCAATTGCTGTTGCGTGCAGCATATGCCATGTTTGCACATTTTTTGGCGTGCTTGGCTTCTGCAATGAGCGCAGGCATGGAGGTATTTGCCTCTGGGCAGATGAGGGAAGCAACAGAGTGTTTCATTCTGTTGATGAATGAGGCTCTGGTATGTACGTTGTCAGCTTGTGCTGGGTTTTGGATTTTGCAATGTATTTCCTCAAATTTGTTGGCGTAAGCTGCAATAGTGGTCTTATGAGGAAGATCACTGAGCTGTATTGCAATGTCTTGGAGGGATTTGGTGACACAAAAATGTGGGTGATGTCCGCTTTGAACTCTTCCCAGTTATCAAGCTGGTTGTCAGTTTGTGAGCCAACCCAGGTGGCAAACCAGTTAGCTACAGCCTTGTGCAGGCGCTTGCTGGCTTCCTGGACCCATTTTTTGCAGAGGATGTGGCTGGCGCAGAGTTTAGCGCTGAGTGGTCTAGCCAGTTGATGACAATTTCTTTGTTTTTACCAAAGAACTTGTTGATACCAATGTACTTGGTGTTGGTAACTTCACCTGTGATAGGCAGTTGTGCATTTGTTTGTGGTTTAAGAGAGCAACTGTATTGAATTATCTTGGTGCATGCTTTGGACATGACCAGACCTTTGAATATGATGCATCCACTAGGTATATCCTCATTAATGTTGTGGGTGAAGAAGTACGTTTTCCAGGTATCCTGGGATGTGGCCTGGTTGAGTACATGAGCAAAGATAGGCAGGTTTTAGTCATTCATTTTCTCTCTCATGGGCGTGATCAAAAAACCGTAGCTGCTACCAGTGATAAGGAGCGCCTTTTGGGGAAGCTTCATATATGGAATTAAGAAAGTAGAGAAGTTTTTTATTAGATATTTCTTTAGACTTATATAGACTTGACTATGACAGGGATTTAGTTGGATTGAAACTAGGGGTTGGTCATGTGCTAGATGGGTTTGAGCCACTGGATACTTGGACGGTCAGGTGATATTGCTTGGTTACCATTCTTGGTATGTCAAACGGTATATTGGAAGGGGACTGAATCAGGCAATGGCTGGAAGTTAAGTAGGTTGGGAGTAGCCAGAATGCTTGGGCATCCAGACCCTTGACACTCTGTTCTCTATCCACTAAATTGTCATATAGGGGGAATGGAGAACATCTGGATTGGGCATAGACAATTCATTCACTTAATTCTGGAGCTTGATAATGGCAGTAGCAGTGCTAACCCTTTCTTGATCAAATTAAACTGAGCTTTCAAAGGCCTTTAGCAGTGTGGTCTTCTACTTTTTGTAGCTGGTTAAAGGAGTAAGCACTGAAAGCATTGAGCTGCTGCTCCAGTTGTTCAAAATTAGTGAGATAGGTGTTCAGGGTGGAGTCTACTTGGGTTTGCCAGGGCTCTTACAACTGGTGAAAATAATGTCAACTCTCTGATATATTTGAGAATAGACTGGCACATTTTCTCAATGGAATTAACCAAACAAGTCTGGGAGGTGACAGAGTTGCATTGGTTGTCTAATACCAAGGAAAACAGGGAATTGATCCACTGTTGATAGGCAGCAAATTGATCCCAGTGATGAGCAACAGCTGCTTATAGAGACAAGATTTCTTGAATATGGAGCCCTAGCACCATTTGGTTGTGGGTTAAAGCAGATTTTATAAAGGATGAAAATAGGTGCTCAGAAGAGCCAGCTGCTGAGAGGAGATGCTGTGGAAATTGCAGAGCCAAAATCAATTCATAGTATTCCACTCAACTGAACTGTAGCTGAAGGCAAGGGATGGCTCCATCACAGGCTAACCCAGGGGCTACTGCCATGACTTGTTCCAAGTCAGGGGTACCCAAAGGGTAAGCCACTAGGCAGGGACCATTTCTGAGGTTCAGTAAAGTAGGGACAATAGGTGGGTTTGCAATGTTTTCCTCAATAGGAGGACTGGTGATTTCAGGTGAAGTCTGTTCTTGTATAGGAGGAGGAAAAGGACCTGAAAACGTGTTTGCAAAAGGGATAAACAAGGGGCTTATAGCCCCTGTAGTGAGCACCATTTTTGTCATGAGCTGAGGCGCAGCACAGATACACAACAGGGAATCCTAACCTTAGGATTGGATTCCTACTAAGTCTTGGTTAGAATGGTAGGGAAGGCTATTTGATTACCTTGCAGCCCTGATGAAATAATGTCTTCTAGATGTGGCTAGAGCGGCGCCAAAGTACTTGAAGACACAAAGACAAAAATGTGGATAGAGCTTAATTTTTATTGGAGAATAAGAAATGTAATATATATTGGTTAAAAATACCATAAAAAACTACCGGGACAGTAGGATCACTTGCCACAAGCCTGAGTGGGACAAGTGAGTTGCACAGAATCAGTAAACTGAACAATTGAATTTTCCAATTTGGAACCAGACTCATTTTGAGGGGCAAAATCAAGAGAGAGATATTTGTCCTCAAAATAACCCTTCAAAGGCAAAATCAAAACATGGTAATTGGCAGCATTCACAACAACTGGCATCACTTTTAGGGTATTATGAGCCCCCCAAAAAGAATCTAATTGATTTGCTTACCCAATTGCCTTTCATTAATCATTCAGCAACCACCAGGGTGCTGAGCGCCACCCCTCTAGCAATTTTATCCAGAGTTGTCCACCACATACAGAAGAGTATGTGTTCTCATTTAGACGCATTAGCAGAATTTTAATTTTGGGGTATAATTCCCCAGAATAATCACATTCTCCTTTGAATTTTGAATCCCCCTAATAAATCATCTTCCTTTGCAACTTATCTTTTTTTTATTTTAAAATTTTTTTAATAAATATTAAAGTTTAAATATTTAAATTTAAATATTTAAAATTATAATAGTAATATATCAAAATATATTAACTTTCAGTAGTTATAGTAAGAAAACATGTGAAAAAAAATGATTTAAAAATTTGTTTATTTAGTTGCTTGTTAAGTACAGGTTCATATATTATGTAGTTAAACAACACAAGCTATATTTACCTGCATCAAGCTGCCAGCACCACTTATGCTTTAAACAAGTGATAGTTTAGAACTCAAATTATTTTTCCCTTGTACTATGATTTGATGAATAATTTTCTATGCTTAACCTGCAGCATATGTACTAATTAGTTTGATATACATGAAAATCATTGGTTTTCATGCCAGGTGGCTCTGGTGGCACTGGATTAATAAGGATCGGGTGATGACTCACAAGGTCAAATCTGTGGAGTTTAAAATAAAAGTCAATGGTACTAAACAGGGTTGACAATTATTTAAATAAAACTATATTCTCTATATTTTTTATTTTTTTATTTATTAACTCTACAGTCAATACACTATTTGATGAATTATAATAAAAAATACATATCTCTATACCTAGAATAATCCATTTTAATTATCTTTTGTACTAATTCTTATATGTCTATAATACAATTCAATATCACATCATTATATATAAATAATAATCTTTGCTCCCTAATAAAAAACTGAAAACAATTGATATCCAGAGCGCCCATTTATCTGATTGGCTCAGATGCAAGGGTTTTAGGGAGGAAGGATTTGGAGTGCTTGTAAAAAGCCGCCACCACATCAGGTGGCATCTCAAATTGACTGACCTCAATAATTTTGAAGAGATCTTTGGTGTCCTGAGGGTGGCCTTTCTTACCTTATTCTTAATCTAACCAAAAATTTCCTCAATTAGATTCAAAAATGGAGAATAAGGCAGGAGAAAAATGAGTCTCATTGGAAAGTCAGCAAGCCAGTGGCTGGAGGTATGACTGTTTTTATCAATGGGTGGGAACTCAAAAACAACCAGATCCACTTTATGGAGCTCAACATTGGCAAGAACAACAATGTTGGTTGTACTGCAATAATTGATCCAGAGATACTCCTTGACAGTTTGGAGAAAATCAAGGAATATCCCCCTATTGTGGGAACCCTTGATCATCTGGCATTGATTCAAACTGCAAGGACCAAGAAGCACTACTATTGAATATGTCTGGGAACAGACAGCTGCACAATGTGGTACACTATCCTTGGACCCCTTCTTGGCCCATCCATGCCTAGACCTGAGTGAGGAGGAAAACAACAATTTTTTGATATAAAAGAATTGGACATTTCCAGTTGTCTTAAGAGCCACATAGATCTTGGCATAAATGTGTTGATCCTCAATTGTTTTGTCGCTGTTCCTGTTATTTGACAAAGCTCTCAGTACTTTCCAGGAAAAGCCAAAATCAACCATGATCTTGTAAACAAGGGTTTTTGAAACCAAAAGCCCAAACTCTGTGGCCAACATTAATTGGACAGCAAGCGTGTCTAGGTGGCAATCCTTGGTAACCCACTGCTTGATTGCGTGAATATGCATACACTGAAGGAGTTTTGGCTGCCGTGTAGCCTTAGTAGATTTGGAAATTTGTCTGGTGTTGCCATATTTGGCGTTGAGGTTGCAATTATCTGGCTGTGACACCAAATTGGGATGCAATATCCCAAACTGCCATTCCCTTGTTTAAGCATTTGAGGATAGCTTTGCGCTCACTATCTGTCTACCAACGCCAGCCTCTGGCAGGGATCCGCGGCTTCCTGGCTAGCAGGCTCAACACAGAGGATGGGGACCTTTGTATAGAAGGTGGAATCACGCTTGGTTGAGCTGGCGCCAACAATGGTGGCATACATCACAGGCGCAGATAGCTCCTCAGTTATAGCCAATGGCTCATAGGAGGGGTCAAAAACATGGGAGCAGGAAGTGGTAACTCTTGGATCCAGAGTGTGAGGCCAGGTGACTACTGAGTACACAGTGGAGGTATAAGTAACTTCATTGTTACCCGTGACCCTGGTATGAGATACTTTGGTAGCAGGTCTTGAGAGCAGCTTCTGTCTGAGATTTAGGCTGTGTGATCTGGCTTGGAATGCAGGAGGTGGTTGACTGGCGCTGACGCCTTGGGAGGCCTTTGTGTTGTCATTACTCCCCTCAATTTGTGTTCTGGGTCTGTTCTTGGACCCTCTGGGACGCCCTTGTGGATGGGCTGCCCCACAGGCTGGTGCAGGAGCTGGTTAGGAATTCAATTGATGGCCCATAAAAATAAAATAAAAAAGATATTTTAGATTAAACATGTATTTATTTGGATTTATTGGTTTAGTTGTGGGTAGTTGTTTTCTCTTGATTTAGCCTTGAATAGTAGCAGAGTTTCTATATTTGTGATTTGAAGTGTATGATATTGTATACTTTCCAGGTTTGGATAATTTTAAAGTTTAGTCACTTTTTATGTCTAAACATGGTTGTTGAGATTGAATTTTTGGTAGGACACGCCATTTCAAAAACGGCATCTCAAAATATGCCATCTCAATTTTATAGCAAAAACACCATTCCAATTTACAGCATCATGTGTCACAAGTGACAAACTCCTATTGACCATACTTACTGGAAACCCTCAACTACAGGATTTGAACCCTGACACCGTGTGGGCCGCCAGCCTGCAGGACCAGCCGCCTGGCTGCCCACAGATTTTTGGGCTCAAACCAGAGCAGGATTTGACTTTGGAAAACCCTCTAAAGCTGGATGAATCAAAATCATCTACATTGACACTCCCCTCATTAAAGGTTTCTGTTAACTTGACCAATCAGCAGGCAGCATAGCTATAGAACCCAAAATAACTTGGGCCTCCACAGAAAAGGAAATAGAGAAACTTCCCAATAAACGTGGGCCACCCAGAGATGATCAACCCCGCAACCCAATAAGGAAATTTGAGTATTCTCAGTTTGAACCAGCCAATGAATTAACTCTTGCAATGGATGCCACCAAGGACTTGAAAAACCTGGTATACAGTAACACCCAGGCCAGAGAAATTTGTAAAAGTTTTCCCATGGCAGACAGGCATACTAATACCCTGGACTGTCAGGAAGATGCCCATTGCCATTCTTGCAATAAAGTGACATGAACCTTTGGTTCAACCAGGTTATTCCATATTTGATATTAGTTCTATTTCATCTATAGTCTGCCTCACGCGGTTCCACACCTCACACTAACAACCCCAAGAAACTGCGGACCAGCTGCCTAAGCCTTACCATCCACCAGGAGCTCCCTACAGCCCAGTACATTTCCCTGAGTACCCCCCAACCCTGCATATTCAGAGCTACACTAAAGGAAATCCTAATCTATGACCCTGAGGCCAAAACTAGAGAGACCAAAACTATCTACAGGGAAGGTAATAAGGTCACTAGATCTCCCCTGTTATTCCGCAACAAGTACAACTACCTGCCCACGTATTTGGTCCCAATGACTCCACCTCTCACCCTGCGGCCCAACTGCCCGCAAGAATCCATTGCTGCCAATGAATCTACTTCCACTCAGATATTTAGAGTGATGTACATCACTCTTACTGGCTTGATAGATTATATGGTACCTGCCAGTGGACCTTGGGCTCTCCTGGGCAAATTATTATCTTATATTGTAAAGTTAGCCACAATCTTGTGGTGGCCCTCCCTGCTGCGCCTACGGGACATCTGCCTGCAAGTTCTCAGGAACCCCCACAGGCTGTATCCCTGACATTTCAACTAAGAAAAACAAGCTTTAAATTTTTAGATTTTTTTACTCTAAAAAAACCCAAAAAATTCTCAAAAAATAAAATTTAAAAAACATTTCTAGGCTTAAAAAGACCTCAGTTTTAAAATCTGCAATAAAAACATGGGGTTGATTAGTAGCAACAAGGTTGCGTAAATCCCAAAAGTTAAAATATACTCAAAAACAACTATTTTCATCTATTATAACTATAAAATATACTTTAAATAAGCATAGAATTGTACCAAATACTAAAAAAAGTCAAAGAATGATAAAACTGAAAAATAAGAAGTGCAATAATTTATTAAGGAAGGCTCATACATTGATTGTTAGTGCTAGTGAGATGGCCTTAAGATGTTCAAGCTTTCTATCCTTGGGATAGTAGGAAAGGACCACCTTGCTGACTTCAGTATATTTCTTTACCACCTTAGTCTGCTTGGGGGGATTGCCCTTGGTCTTCATGCCAGTCTTGAAGAGCCAGGAAGAGATGGCCTTCTGGATTTTGAGGTTGTTGAGTTTATACTTCTGGGAAGTATAATAAACAAAATAAAGGGGAAGATTAAGAAGAGAATGATACTTTATTGAATATGAATATAGGTTAATATATAGTATCATGACAAGCCACATGTTGTCCATGTACGTCATGGAGGTCATGGGGCTTATATGAGTAATGTTCCTCTTAAGTCATGAGGCTTAATCAAGTTGTGTTCCATTTAAGACCTGGATTGAGTGATCCCTGTCATAGAAGGTTAACTGATAGTGGTGCCACCAGTTTATTGCCTGGGCAGTGAGCCACACGGTGAGCTGCTCAGTGATTTACTTGGGGTGTTAATTCCCTGAGAGGGAGTAATCAAAGATGTTGCAACATCTTCCCCTGGGGTGCTGGAAGGCAAAGCCTTGGGAACCTTTTTGAGAGTATCTGGTATAAGGGCTTGATGTTGGTCCAGTTTGGCGTTAGGTACAGGAAGCCTTGAATTTTGTTGGGCTGTTCTTGCCTTACATAAACAAAGTCAATCATGATGCATACATTTTAGTTCAGTTTGAGCTCAAATCCCTTTGATGAGGTAGTTTTATTGGGCTTCACTTCCATGACAATGCCTGGTCTGTGTAACCCTGGGTCTAATTTCTGTTGGTTGTGATTGACAAACCAGATCTTGTATCCAACTTGGAACCTTGTTGCAATGGGATTACTTCCTGCTGAACTTTTTGTTGTTCCATCACCTCTTGGTCCTTTCTGGCTTGTAGTACTTTTGGGTCATTGCTGTCCGGTATCGTCTTTGGAAGTGGCAGTTGTGGTCCTGTGGTTGTACTGACAAGTGAGGGTTTCTGATCATAGACAAGCTCATAAGGGCTTTTTCCCGTATTGCGGTTGACTTGTGTTCTGCAGACCATAAGGGCGGTTTGTAACAAGTCAACCCAGGCTTTTGGATTGTTGGCAGATAACTTACTGAGGGCTTCCACTAGAGGGCTGTTTATTTGTTCTACACGTCCATTTGTTTGTGGGTGATAAGGGCTGGCTGTGATGTGTTTTATTCCATTTTTGGTGAGATAAATGTTGGTGTCAATAGCTTTGAGTTCAGTGCCACCTCCGTGATTAAGAGGTCAGGCTTTCCAAACTTAGCTATGATCTCCTTGCCAATAAATTGTCTCACATCATTGCCTTTGTGTTCTTTTGTGGCTTGTGCTATGGGCCATCTGGTTGCATAGTCAATGGCTGTGATGATGTACTTCTTGCCTTTGCTTTCACCAGGCATAGGTCCCACAATATCTAACAACCATACCTTGAAGGCTTGTGTGATGAATACAGGTACTACTGACTTGGTTAGAGCTTTGGTTTGGGTGTACTTTTCACAGACCTCACATTGTTCCAGTACTTCTCTGATATCATCTAGCATGTTAGGCTACCAGTAGCGGGTCTTGAGATATTCATGCAAGTTCCTGCTACGGGTGTGTCCCAAGTCTCTGTGATAACAGAGGATTGTGTTAATCTTTTGTGTTGACGGAAAGTAGGGTACAGTGTCACCAATTGGAAGGGTTTGGTGAAGGGTACCATATACGTTTTTGAACAGATATTTGTTCTTGAGGACTTTCTCTTGGATGTCCATTGGTGTACCAGGTGGGAACCCTTCCTGGAGATTCCCCATGATTAACATGGGCTAGTTGGAGTCGCCATCAGTGCAGAGGATGTGTTTATTGTATAGCCTTGATAGGGCGTCTTCAGTAAGCATCTCTCTGCCTGGCTTGTATTCAATTTGCATGGGGTATCTCTGTATGAGACTCATCTATTTGGCTTGTCTTCCTGACAGGTGTTGTTGTGTTTTAAAGAATATTAATGACTTGTGGTTGGTGAGCACTTTGAACATCTGGGTTCCTTCTATATAATATTGCCATTTCATGAGGCAATGTATGACAGCAACCAACTCTTTATTGTGTATAGGGTATCTTTGTTTGCTGTCTGATAGCTTCCTGGATATAAATGCCACAGGGAGGAAGTCTTTCTGGGCTGTTTGGATACAGAGGACACCTCTTATGGCATAATTAGAGGCGTCAGTTTCTAGCTCATAGATCCCCTCACAGTTCAGGTATTGCAGAATGGGGGCAGTAACCATGCGCTCTTTCAGGTGGCAGAAATTTTGATCTTGTAAAAGTGTCCAGACAAACTTGGTTGTTTTCCCAGTGATGGCTGATAAGGGAGCTGTTAGGGCGCCCCAGTCAGGGATGAACCTGCTTACATATGCTATCATTCCAAGGAAAGGGCAGAGCTTGCTCTTGTTCCTTGGGGCTGGCTCTCTCTGTTATAGCGCATATTTTGTCTGGATCCAGCTTGATACTGTCCTTGCTAATTATATGACCAAGTAAGGGGAGTTCAGTTGAGAAGAACTTTCATTTGGATGGTTTGGCAATTAGTTGGTTTTCTTGTAGGGTACAGAGGACTGCACAGACATCTTCCAAGTGTTGTTGTAGGTTGGGACTATAGATGATGATGTTGTCCAGGTAGATGATTGTTCTTTTCCCAATTTTTCCTTAAATACTTCATTCATGAGGGTTGCAAAGGTACTGGGGGCATTTTTCATGCCAAAATTGAGGACAAAACATTCAAAGGATCCATTTACAGTTTGAAACACGGTCTTTGGAATGTCTTCAGGTTTCACACAAATTTGGTGATATAATGCTGTCAAATCAATTTTTGTGAAGATTTGGGACCCCCCAGGGCATCAAAAAGGTCATCAATTAGGGGCAGGGGATACCTGTTCTTTATTGTGACCTTGTTGAGGGCCCTGTAGTCTGTGATTAGGTGGAGGCCTCCATCTTTCTTTTCCACAAAGAAGACAGCAGCACCAAAGGGTGACTTTGAAGGTCTGATGAGGCCTATCTCAAGTGATTTGTCAAGGTAGGCTTTCAGAAGGTTGTCTTCTTGTGGTGTGAGGTGAAAGATTGGCTGTGCTTTAGGCAAACTACCCTTTAGTTTGATCTCATATTTTATGCCCCAATCAGGGGGCAGCCCAGGTAGTGATTCTTGGATTACAGAGGGAAATTTGTTGACTAGCTGATCTCTAATTGGATTTTGTTTGTGTTGAATTTCTGTGTTTTTGAAATGGATGACTTCATATGTACATGTGCTCCAATTGATTCTTCTGATGTCAGTTTCTTTCTCTACTTCCATGATCTTGACAAATATGTGGTCCCTCATGAGGGTATCAAGATGTGTTGGGTACATGTGATGGTGGACTTCTCCTTGCTGGATAGTGAGGGTGGCACTGCCCCAGTCTATGTGAGGCTTTGTCTTTTGCATCCAATCTAATCCAATTATGATATTGTATTTGGGGATTGGAATGATGGGGCCGCTAATTGTTGCTTGGACGTCTCCAATTTAGGCCCTGAAAGGTCTGGTCTTGTGGGTAACTGGTGTGCTGTGGTTGTCTACCACAATGACTTTCTTGATGCTACGTTGAATGGTAGCTAACTTCATGAGGTCTGCAAAACTCTTGTTAATAAGCAATTGATTGGCTCCAGTGTTGAATAGCACTATGCCCTGGTATCTGCAAAAACAGAAATGATAGGTAAGGAGTTTATTTCCAGATTGGGCGGCAAACAGGAGAGGGTTGCTGGAGGGAACCTGGATCATTGTGATTGAGTCCACATCCTGTTCTCTGTATGAGTCTTGTGAAGAGGGGGAGAGTGGCTTGCCTAAGCACTCCCCTGAGCTTTTCCCTCCTCATTGGTATCTTTGGTGCTAGCCTGGTTGGCTTGTGCAGCATGATTTCCGTTTCAAATTGGGTACTGTTGGCTCGGTTGTTTTGCTTATTAGGGCGAGGCTCTCTCTTAACTGCAGCGTTTTCCTTGCATTTTTTGGAGGCGTGTAGATTGTCAGACTTCTGAGCTGCGTGTTTTCCTTCTAGGAATACATCCTTGAGGTTCTTAAAGCAGGTCATGTTGAACTGACGTCTAATATCTGTAGGAAGGCCATTGTAGAAGTCCAGGCGTGGTCCAGGTTCATCAAAGTTGATGGTTTTAGGCGCACGGTCACGTAGTCCTTTGTATGCAGTGATGTATTCCTTGATGGTTCCTGTTGTTTTGAAGATTTGGAGTTTGGTCATGATCACCACGTCTGAGTCCTTCATGGAAAACTTTTTGAGGAATGTGGCTTTGAATACCCAGTTTTCCTTCTGGTCAGGATGTTGAGCTAGTCATTTGGTTACAAAATGTGGGGCAGTCCCTGTGACGCGGAGGGCAATTTTGCTAACCCAGAGTCTTTGCAGGTACTCCACTTGTTTGAATTTGCTCTCGGTGCTGTTGATCTAAAGGGGAGGCGTTCTCATGGCGTAGTCCTGCAAAGACGCCAATCTCAGAGGTATGTAAGTGTTGAAACACAATATTGAGTATATCAGGTTGTATTAGCGCTGTTGTGGCTGACGTGGTAGGGAACAGTCTGCGGGTTTTGAGCACGCTGTACTGGTCAATGGTACAAGGAGATTATTGTAAATGACAAGTCCTGGGGGAACGTCTTGTCCTACTTTGTAATCTCTCCAACTGTTAGGGAGTGACATTGCTTGGGTTCTTTTTTTGGGAGGAATGTTTCCTTTGAGTTGGGTAGGTATGGATAGCCTACCTGTGCTACCACTATCAAATTTATACTTCTAGGATGTATAATAAACAAAATAAAGGGGAAGATTAAGAAGAGAATGATACTTTATTGAATATTAATATAGGTTAATATATAGCATCATGACAAGCCACATGTTGTCCATGTACTTCATGGAGGTCATGGGGCTTATCTGAGTAATGTTTCTCGTGATTCACAAGGCTTAATCAAGTTGTGTTCCATTTAGGATCTGGATTTAGTGATCCCTGTCATAGATGATTAACTGATAATAGTGCCACCGGTTTATTGACTGGGCAGTGAACCACTTGGTGAGCCGCTTGGTGATTTACTTGGGGCATTAATTCCCTGGGAGGGAGTAATTGAAGATGTTGCAACAAGGTGAATAAGAATCTTGTCAAATTTAGGCTTCTTGACCCTGACCTTAGTTGCAAACTTGCTATGCCACCCTTCAAGGGAAGATGTGGTCTTAATGAGACCGTCTTTGACCTGCTTAAAGCAGTTCCATGTGATTGAGTCACTGCCCTTTCTGATGTGGCGTGCTCCTTGGAAGATGCCAACCCATTGAGTCTCAAAATACTCAATGAAAGGAGAAAAGGCTGCCTGGTTGGCTATGATATAGGGCTGGTGGAGGAGGGTGCCATAGAAGGCATTGGTTTCTCCTTTCTTACTAGAGCAAGGGCAGCAAAGCATTTGAAAGTGTCCTTGGCCTCTTTTGTACCTTCAGAGTTGACCAGCTTATGGAGATCTGTGAACTTTTGGAGGCAGCGGCAGAGTGCCTGGAGCAAGTGAAAATAGCATCCCTAGAGGGAACTCTTGAAGACTTTGATGAAGGCATTTTCCTGAGCCTGCTCAAAATCCACTACCAGATATTCATGGTATGGTAGGCTTTCTGGCTGCTTCCTGGTTGGGGGGCTTACTCTTCCTGGGACTTGGCCTTCTTCTTGCGCCCTCTGGTTTCCTTTGGCTCCTCTTCAATGGTTGGGGGATCTCATCCAACTTGGCCTTTAAACTTGTAAGAGCACAGACATAAGTTTCCTGCTTCTTGTTGGGAAGGATGTAGAAGACCAGGAGAAGAACCAGATTTCTAACCTGCCCATGGATATTCCAAAGCTAGCTAAAGAGCTTTGGGAAGGTGGAGAAAGTGCCATCTGCAATCCAGGTCTTGCATTTCAGAAGGTTGCACAGATCCTGTGAAGTGGCAAAGCATATAATGCGCTCCTGTGCATTTGGGCCATCATCATGCATAAGGAATAGCTCTTCATGACATGATAGCTTCTGCTCTTTAGTTAAGATTAACTGTTCAATGGATGCTGCACTGACGCCTTCAGTGCTTAGAGCATACCTCTGATCAGTGAGATATCTCTGGAGTTTAGAAGCGCCACCAACAGAGGCAAGTTGGAAATCATTCAGGTTGAGAAGGACATTGTTCACCACCCCAGTTGAGGTTTGGTTCCTGGTGATGGGGATCACCTGGCAAAGAAACCAGCAGATGAGTTGGTAGAGGGGGTCAGAAGACTCAGTGCAGTCATGGCTGATTGTTAAGGCTTTAAACTTTGTGAAGCCACATTTTGTAAGCCTTGCTGGGCATCCAAGGTTATCACATTTAAAGTGATTTTGATAAATGGCTTTTTTCTTGTCATTACAGCTGAAGCTGTAGCCCTTGTAGACAAAGCCAGCACCCCCTTCTTGGACATGATAGGTTATCTAGGAGGAAAGGTAGCAGGCACAGCAAAGGCACCATTTCTGTTACAAATGTTATGGACCGTGTTGATATCCCACAGCTCAATTTGATCCTCAACAGGAGCACCAGGCTCCTGCTCCTCCTCAGGCTCTGATATGAGATTAGATTGGCAATTGAACTCAAATAGCTTCTCTTGGGGGTCTGAGGGGGAGTATACAAATGGAGAGTGGAGAGGGGTAGTACTGTTTCCCTCTGGATCAGGGGAAGGCGTGGGTGTCTTTGAAGGTGATTTAGCCTTAGCAGGCTGCTTTTTAGGGGTAGTTTTGGCCTTCTTGGCCTTGGGAGGAGTGACCTGGGACTTGGATGCCTTGGGTGCAGCTTTAGTGGTAGGCTTGTAAGACATCTAAAAGTGAATTAGTATCAAAATATGGGCATTTTGGGGGTTGTTTTTAAAGAGAAAAATGGTAATGTTTCAAATAATAAGGTAGTAAATATTGTTACATATATGTGTAGAGAAAGTCTTAAGATATAAGTTATCAAAATTTAAAAGTTTTTCATCTTGTAAAAATATTTTTTTATTAGCAGCACAAGTAAGCAAAACTTTGAGTTTTGACTAAAAACTTGCAGTCAAAATGGCGTTTTTGAGATGACGTAATTGAGATGCTGTAGCTCAAAAACATAGTGTTTTGACCATTTTTTATATTAAACTAACAAATTTCTGGTGGAGCTATCTCAACTGGGCCAAAGAGTAAACCTTGAATTTCACAAAAACTAGCTTACAAAACTGGGTTCAAAAAGTACACAGTGTTTTAAGAAGGCAAAAAAATATATTTGCAAAGTTTCAGTAAATTTCTTACATTTTTTAATACTATGGTTTTTAACGTAAAAATGTACTTTTTAAAAGTGGAAAGCAAGAATTGCAACTGGGGAATTGATATAGTGTAGCATGGTGTCATATATAATTTATCCTTATTTTTCCCTATCAATTGTGCACATTTAATCAATTGGGTGATATGAAACCCAGTGGAATTCAAAGTGATGTAAATCAAAATAGCGTAATCACCCTCTTCCATATTGAAATCACTATTAAAATATTTTATTAAGAGAACTCCTATCAATGTATCCATGTAGAGATAAGTTATAAAGTACATATAGCAAAACTGTTTTTTACCCAGAAATGACAATCACTAGTAGGACTACCATTGTAGCGCTCAGGAATTCTAAGGGTAAGGTTGGAGTATCTGAGCAGCAACTGGGGGAACACAACAGGACTATTATCTCCTTACACAAAAGAACTTCTCTATTTGAGCTCTGCAAGTTATCTAAGAATGTTAAGTTGGTTGTTATGTTCTATTCAATGATGTCTTTATTGGGGCTATCTGAGGGCCTTATATTGTTAGAAATGGGGGAGGGAAAAGAAAGGGTGATTCATCCTGACTGAAGTCAGGACTGGGCAGGAACTAAGCTATTCTTAGAGGGCTGAAACATTTTGGAGAATATACAGAGAGAAAGGGCTTAGATTGAGTGGGATGTGAACATCTAAACATGTGATCTCTGGGTCAGGTGATTGCAACAAAAGTAGGGCTAATTTTTGGGAACTAGGTCTAGAACAGGGTTTCAGAATGTTCATCTGGGGGGTCATACTTGTTGGTAAGGAGCAGAAGGTCTCTATACCAAATTGAAAATTAGGGAAATTGATGAGCTATTAATTTCCTCAATGAAAGTCATCACAATGGGTCACTCTCTGACGCATCTGCAGTAAGCTGCAAGTATGTCAATTAGTGGCTAATTGGAAATTGATCTTTATGTTTCAATGGGTAACTCTCCGATCAAAAATGCAAGAAAGGGCAGCAGTTCCCCTATACTTTTCTTTATAGGGTAGTAGTCTCAATATGGTAATATCTGCAGACAGTGCCCTGTACCACAACCATAGTGGCATTATTTTAAGTTGTTTTTAGTATAAGTGTCTTGGATTAATAATATAGGAACATCTTCTGGAGGTATACAACAGGCTTTATTTTAGTGCAGGAATAGGCTTATTTTAGTTAAAGATAAATAGTGTGATTCAAAATGACGTAAGATCAAAATGGCATAAACACGCCCTGCACTAAGTGATTTCATATGCAAATAAAGTTAGCAAAATAAAATTTAATTAATTTAACTCAAAATGACAAAATTGAGATGGTGTACTTTTGAGATGCTGCATTATAAAATTGTAAGTGAATTTTAACTATTTTATTATTTAATTTATTTTTTTGTGCTTTGAAATCATCAACGCAAAAAACACCATCTCAAATTAAATTTGAGGTGGCATAAATTGAAATGATGTTTTTGAGGTGGCATGTCCTACCAAATTTTTAGTTTGATTCTAGTCATAGTGGAGCTTCTATAATTGGGTTAGTATTTCCTAGCGTGCTTAATGTATATTAAATTTTGATTCCAGTTCTTGAAATTATTATTTGAGTTTATTAGTGGCATTCAAAAGTGATTTGAAATTTGGTTCATGGATTTGACAATCCTGCAATTTCAAAAAACATAGTAAACTTAATGAAAATGGTTGATGGATTTGAACGCTTCAAATCTGATTCCAGTTAATTCATTTTGCCCATTAGAAATGTGCAGTTCAACTTGTATTTTGAAAAGTGTCTACAAGTTCCCGCATTTTAAAAAATTCAAATAAAAATACAAAAAAATAAATTTAATTAAAAAAGGGACATCCTGCAAAAGTGATTCAAAAGTTGGACCAAGAATTTGATAATCCCGCATGTTTACGTTTAGGTTCTGAATTTACAGTATTGCAATTGGCCAGCTCAGGTGACATGGTGAGCAACAGTAACAAAACAGAGCATTGCCACTTCTGTTCTACATAGCCAGCCCAACCAGGACCTGCCAAACTGGTGCCACTGAGGGCCTAGACCTACACATAAGTTGTGGCTTGGACAAGACCCACTACTATCCCTGCCAATAAGCACCAACTGCTGCCAGTCCCCAGTCCAGAAAGGGGAATGCAATTAGTCAGCTCAGGTGACATGGTGAACCACAGCACCAAAATTAGCATTGCCAGCTCTGTTCACCAGAGCAAACCTAACCAGGACCTGCTGCTCTCAAGACCCAAGCCAAGATCTATGCCCTACCAGCAAACTGCACATGGAACTGAAACCTGCAAAAAGCGGAGAAGCAAAATCACATGGTATAAGAACGCTGGCAGTGTGGTGATGACCACATTGTCATTTTTGATAATAAAGTTTATGAACCTTTGGTTCAAACAAATTCTAACCTATCTAGTCTTAGTAATCTTCCATCAAAACTCCATCCAAGTAGATAATCAGGAAACTGCCCCCTCCAGAGACCAACCTGCCAACCTGCCTCAGGCACTATACTGTCCCCTTGAAGCCCCCTTTGGACCTGTGCACTTTACTGAATACCCGCCCAACCTTGCCTACTTAGAGTACAAATTGGAAACCATCCTCATTGCTGATACCTTGGCAATAACTAGAGAAACTGAATACGTAGGACACAAAGGAAAGAGGATTGAGGTGCCGCCCTTGTTGTTCAAAGACAAGTACAATTATCTGCCAGCATACTTTGTCCCCATGACTCTGCCCTTAACCCCAAGACCGTAACAACCAATGGAACCCTCCCCTGCTGATGAAACCATGTCCACTCAAATGTTTGGAGTACTCTACATTGCTTTGATAGTGCTGGTTTGTTCCATGATCCCTAACTCTGGACCCTAGTCCTTCCTCAGGTGATCTGTATTTTATATTATCAAGTTAGCACCCATTCTATGGTGGCCTTTACCTGCCAGCTTGGCTGCACCCCATCCCAAGCTTCCTAATGCCTCCACCTATGCCTGGCTTCCTGACACTGCAGCTCAATATTTTCATCAGATTGGCCCATGTTGTTAGATATGTCCTGGGGCAACTCATCAAGCGCCCCCTATGTATTGTAAGATACATTAGCAGGTGAGAATAGAAACTTGGTTGTAACACCCCCTTGCCCCCTGTTTGTTGTCAACATCAGGATCAGAGCCTGTAGAAGGTCTTGGAAGGTCTGCATAAACAACTTTTGTGTAGGAATGGTGCAGCAGGGGCGCAAGCAATCATCATGGAACTTTTTTATGTTTCCTTAGGCGTCTTTAAGTTGATAGGTGTGGTTATCATAGAACACAGCTATTTTGAAGGATCCCAAGTAGTTGGGCTCCAATTTTTAATTGTTGGGGTTGAGGGCATAGACAGGGTCACCTACAGTATACCTTGCCTCGAGGTGCTTTGTCCCCCCTCAATTTGTTTGTGTTCAATGCCTCAAGCTTTGGCATGCCACTGACTCAGAGAGGGGGTAGTTTTCAGTGGAGGTTTTCCAGGAACCGTGAATTTTAATTTTCCTTGCTCTACCCCTGTCAAACTGTCAGGGGTACTTAAGGCCAAGGTGCTGTGGCTGAACCTGGCGCCCCTGTCTATTCTCACTTGTAAGATGAGTAGGGCAGTGGGCAGGTGTTCAGTCCACGCAGTATTGGGGTGCTCCTGTGAGAGCTTGGAAATGAATTGGACCAAGAACCCATTTAGGCGCTCCATGAGCCCATTGGCCTGGGGATGGCAGAACCTTGAGACTACTTATTGGAGGGCGTTCTTGGTGCAATACACCTTCATGACGTGCCCTACAAGATTGGGTCCACCATCTATGTTATGCTGCTTGGATTGCCCAAAGAAGGCCACAATTTCCTTGCTAATGAAAAAGTTAATGGTAGTGGCAGTATAAATGGTGGCTGCCTATGCTACTGGCCAACAGGTGAAGTATTCAATGGCCATAATGATGTATTTCTTGCCTAGCCTGTCTTTGGGGAGGGGTCCCACAATGTTGAGGGCCCACTGTTTGAAGGGTTCTATGGCCTTGATAAATAGAACTAACTTGGGAGGTGCAGGCTTAGACATGTTTGTTTTGCATAACACGTACATCTTGATGAGATCCAGGATGTCCTGAAACATACAGGGCCATCAACCCTTACACTTTATGTTTTCTAAGAGGTTGCACCCTCAGATATGACCTAAGGTGTATGGTGGTGTAGTATGGTATCCCCGTACTGTGTGATGGGAATGTAAGTCTTCTTTTCACTTGTCTCTTCCCAGTGGTAGACATTGCCTGTGACAGTGGTAAATTGGTTTTATTATCCTTCATCTTGAAAATAGTTACAGAATTGAGGCCTTTATAATGAGTGGCTTCAGGACGCAGGTAGAGCATGGGCAATCTGGGTCCAAGCTGTCATCTCCCAAGACGGAAACTACATAGAGTCTGGAGAGAGCGTCAGCTGTGATCAGCCTTTTCCCAGGTTTGTATTCAATACACAAATGGTACAGGGACATATGTTTGACCCATCCTACCTGATGTCAGGTCAATTATGACTGGGTATTGAAATATTGAAGAGACTTGTGGTCTGTTAGGAACCAGGGTAGAAATGTGGCCCCTTCTAGTTAGCAACACTATTTATCAATGCAGTGCACAATGGCTGCTAACTTTTTATCATTTATGGGATAGTGCTGCTCTGAGTTAGTGAGTTTTCTGGATTTTTAGACCACAGGAAGGATGACATCTTCATCAGTTTTTACCCTTAGCACACCCCCTATGGCCCTGTCAGAGGTATTAGTTTTGAGTTCATACTGGTTGTCTGATTGGTGAATTGTAGTATAGGTGCAGTTTTAAGCTTCTGCTTCAACATTTCAAAGGCCTGGTCTCTGGAAGGTGTCCAGTGGAAGCGCTGTTTGGTGTTTGAAAGTTTGGTAATAGGTGAATTTAGTTCTCTGCAGTTGGGAATGAACTTCTGCACATAGACAACCATGCCCAAGAATGTACACACCTGACCCACATTAGTGGGGTGGCATGCTTGTAATTGCCTTGATTTTGGCAGGGTCAGGCTTTATTTTTTAGGCTGAGATGGTGTGTCCTAATAATAAAGGCTACAACCAGAGGAACTAACAGTTATAAGGCTTGGCCTTTATCTGATTTTTACAAATGGTGTTGATTACAGCACAAAGGTGTTGAAGGTGTGCTGTTTGGTCTTAACTGAAGACAATAATGTTGTCAAGATACACAATAACACATTTCCCAATCAGGCCTTCAAAGGCTTTATTAATCAACATGGAAAAAGTGGAGGGAGTGTTGGTCATTATGAAGTTCATGACTCAACACTCAAATTACCCATAGTGTGTGCAGAAGGCAGTTTTTGCGTTATCCCCTGGTGCAATGCAAACCTGGTTGTACCCTGCAGTGAGATCAATCTTTCTGAAAACTTTTGCACCTGCAAGAGTGTCAATCAGGTTGTCAATCAATAGCAGGGGGGGTTTATTCTTAACAGTCACCTTATTTAAGGTGCAATAGTCTGTGACCAAGCAAAGGGACCTGTCTTTCTTGGTTACAAAGAAGACAGCATCCCTGTATGGCATAAGCAAGGGGCGGATAAAGCCCTTGTCAAGTGCATCCACAAGGTGCTGGCAGAGAGTCTCATCTTCTTTTGATGTCAGGCAATAGAGGGGACGTGCTTTGGGTAGTGACCCTTGTAGTTGTACAGCATGTTGGATCTCTCAGAGAGGGGGTAGTTGGTCTAGTGTTTTTCTTAGTACGTCCTTGTACTCCTCAAGAGGTGATACTAGTGCTGGAGGTAATAGTGTGTCTGAGGGGGGTTGAAAGTTCAGAGCAAATGACTTCCACTAAACACTGGTTAAAGTCTAGCTTCCCCCCTTGAAGTCATAGGAGCCATTTTCTATGAGGTGGTTAAACATGGTGTTGTAAAGTAGCTTGTTCATTTCAACGGGGTAGATCTGGAAGCCTACCTCATTCTGGTTGAGTGTGATCACAGAGGTGTCCCAATTGATATATGGTAAATTTTTTTGGAGCCATTCAAGGCCAGCAATGACATTTGGATGAGTCCTGCCATAATTGGCCTGGAGAGCTTAACCTGGACATTCCCCATTCTCACAGAGAAGGGTACCAGCATATGAGTGATGGCCACCCTATGGGAGATGACCACGCAGCAGAAACCCCTAGTAGTTCTAGCAGTTGCTTATCATCTTTCACTGTGGACCATACACACTACCTTTATAGATGCAATATTTGAAAATGGACATAACCTGGTGTCACTCACAAAGGAGAAATTCTGGACTCTAATGGACAATACTATGATCTAACCAGAAAAATTTGGTCACACCATTCCTGGGAACAGGAAAATTATGGATACCATTGTCAACTCATCCCATTTCATAGTTGAGGGAGTCATTCAATGGAAATACAGGCACACAGAGGTCCTGAAGACCTCTACCCTTCCTCTGGTATCCCTCACTTTACTCCCCCCATAGCTGTGTTTCCTTTTAAAAGCTGTCTCTGAACCTTAATAAACTTGTGTTTCCTTTAAAAAAGGGAATTGGCAATGTGTACTGCCTTGAAGCAACTGGGTAATCAGCATAGCTGCTGGGAGTCTGAAAATTACTGATTGAACATAGTGTGATTGGCCCCAGTTTCTACCAAAAGTATGTGGGTGTTCCCATAGAAACAAAAGGGGTAGGCCAAGCAGGTGATTTTATTTGATGAATGACTGGCTTGGAGGACAGGGTTGTCACTGTGAACTTGGAATACATCTAGGGTCTTCACTTTTTGTATGCTGTAGTTGCAGGGATTCTTGGCAAGGAGAAATTGGGAGTGGGGATCATGAGGGGTTGCAGAGCCTCTTTTATCTACAACCCCCAGGATTTTCCCTGGTCCTCAATCTGTGCTAATTGGAGTTCCTCTTTCAGGGACGCTTAGCTCCATTCTCTTGTTGGCGGGGCTGGCGGCAGCCTACTTGGTTATGGGCGCTGCCAGGCCCAGGACAAGGTTGAGAAGGGGCATTATTTGACCTTTGGAATCCCATTGAGACCTGATTGTTAGCTTCTACAATGGCCTTGTAGCAATCATCAATGGAGGTGTAGTGTCCTACAGGAACCAATTTAAAGATGTGGGGGTTTAACCCATTATTTATCAAGGTAAGGATCATGACATTCCCATTAGTCACAGCTTCTGGGGAAGAAGCAAGAGCTTAATGCCAGGCAATAAGGTATTCAGGGACAGACCCAGTCTGTTTAATGGCCAGGAGGGGAGTTCTCACCACAATAGGTGAAAAGGTTTCACTGTAGCAGGACTTTGTGGCGTCCCTGAACAATGCCCAAGTGATTTCTATTTCTTGACTGGCCCAGGTGGTGAACCAAACTGCAGCAGGTCCCGTAAGACTTCCTGAAGAAGTGACAACCCACATAGTCTCAGGTACCTGACATACACAAAGGCAGGTTTCAGTGGAGTGGAGCCAGCTGACAATGTCAGCCCCTTCCATGCCAACCGCAAAGGTTTCCAACTGAAGATTGAGCTTGCGTTGTGACAGGTCCAACTGTAGTAGCGTAACACTGGTATCATTTTCCCTAGGTGGATACAATTTTAGACTCTTGTGAGCACCAAATGGTCCTGGTAGATAATGTATCCCTTGGGGATGTCCCCATCTGGGATAGTAAGGAAGTTTTCCTGGTGTGGAGTAGCCATTCAGCCCATACTCTGTCCTTTATTGGGGGATTTTTTTTAGGTAGGTTGTCAACCTACTGCTGCTACCACTGTTGCAACTGAACTTATAATTATTCAGTATTTGATTTGTGGAAGACAACAGTACAATAGAAAGGACAGAAATAATAAGAATAAGATAAGATTTATTAATTGGTATTGTGACTAATATACAATATGGAGAAAGACACAAGGCCACCAGGGGGTGGCACTGTGGCAGGTTCCATGTAAGGTTTGGGGCCAGGGAATAACTTGCACAGGGATCAACAAAGTTAAATTGGTAAGACTCCTAATTGGGAGATAGTGCCCGCAATTTGCCCTCACCTTCAGATTGATCCATGCCGTTAGACACATCATGGGGCAACTGATTGAGTGTCCCCTGTGTAATGTAAGATATGTTGTCAGGCAAGAGGGGAATCTCAGTTGCAACACTGATTTTAACAGTTTAGCATCATTTCTTTTGTTTGGTACTTCTTTTTTGGCAGTTATCCCCACCATAAATTTCACTACTGTGACAGATGGGAGCCAAGGCAGCTGCGCTCCCTTGATCAGAAGCCTAGGATTGGAATAGCTCCTGGTTTTGCTCCTTAACAATATCAAAGTTCTTATCACTAGTATAGACCATCTTAAATAAAAAAGCAATTATTTTCTGGGTATTTATTTTATTTAAGTGTGTGTCAGGGACCTACTTGAGAGGGAATAGACTTCCTATATTGTGGGCTAAGGCCTCCAAGTTCAGTCCTGTTATATCAGAACCAATATGCACCTTCATCATTGCCAAATGTCCAAACTGCCCAAGAAAGAAAAATATCCCCATCAAGGAGCTGAATCTACCAAGTAGGTAGTATCCTATCAAGGAGACCAGGAGGTAAAAGGAAGCGTTGGGACAGACCAAAGAGACTTTGGCTCCAAGAGTGGTGGGGGAACAACACTCATAGTTGAAATTTCTTCCCCAGTGACCTGAATGGTATTTAGACCAACCATTTGTCAAAGAATTTTCTGCATTATAATTATCAGGTGATGAGTTTATCTAGTCAGTGATATGAGTAGAGCCTTTCAGGGAAAAGACCCACAAAGGAAGTATCTCCAGATACCAGAACAGTAATAGCTTCCTCTTAATGGTATCAGAGAGATATCAAATAAAGTTATCAAGGAAAAAGAAGTAATACTAAGAGAGAAAATTTATTGTTGCTAGAAAAAGTAAAATAATGTAAACAAGTTCACTTAAATACTAGTATGTTCACTTCAAACATTTTATAGGCTTATAAAATATGAAAGGGTGAAAACCAGACTTATAATTTTTAGTAATTGCAAGAGAATCTAGCACAAGAAGATTTGGAGGTGATAACCAATAATAAAAGACAGCAGTGGCAGTAGAGGTGGAGAAACCATAAGATTTGGAGTCAGCAGTAGGCTAATTGGTTATTAAAGCCACTGGATATATACTGTAAATTCAGAACCTAAACATAAAAATGCAGGATTGTAAATTCCTTGGTCCAAATTTTGAATATTTTTTGTGGGATGAACTTTTTTAAATTAAATTGAATTTTTTGTATTTTTATTTGAATTTTTAAAAATGCAGGGACTCATAGACACTTTGAAAAATACAAGTTTAACTGCATACTTCCAATAGATAAAATGTATTAACTGGAATCAGATTTGAAGTGTTCAAATCCATCAATCATTTTCATTAAGTTTACTATGTTTTCTGGAATTGCAGGATTGTCAAATCCATGAACCAAATTTCAAATCACTTTTGAATGCCACTAGTAAACTCAAATAAAATTGCAGGAACTAGAATCCAAATTTAATATACATTAAGCACACTAGGAAATACTAACCCAATTATAGAAGCTCCACTATGACTAAAATCAAATGAAAAATTCAATCTCAACAACCATGTTTAGACATAAAAAGTGACTAAACTTTAAAATTATCCAAACCTGGAAAGTATACAATATCATACACTTCAAATCACAAATATAGAAACTCTGCTACTATTCAAGGCTAAATCAAGAGAAAACAACTACCCACAACTAAACCAATAAATCCAAATAAATACATGTTTAATCTAAAATATCTTTTTTATTTTATTTTTATGGGCCATCAATTGAATTCCTAACCAGCTCCTGCACCAGCCTGTGGGGCAGCCCATCCACAAGGGCGTCCCAGAGGGTCCAAGAACAGACCCAGAACACAAATCGAGGGGAGTAATGACAACACAAAGGCCTCCCAAGGCGTCAGCGCCAGTCAACCACCTCCTGCATTCCAAGCCAGATCACACAGCCTAAATCTCAGACAGAAGCTGCTCTCAAGACCTGCTACCAAAGTATCTCATACCAGGGTCACAGGTAACAATGAAGTTACTTATACCTCCACTGTGTACTCAGTAGTCACCTGGCCTCACACTCTGGATCCAAGAGTTGCCACTTCCTGCTCCCATGTTTTTGACCCCTCCTATGAGCCATTGGCTACAACTGAGGAGCCATCTGCGCCTGTGATGTATGCCACCATTGACAGCGCCAGCGCAACCAAGCATGACCCCACCTTCTATACAAAGGTCCCCATCCTGTGTGTTGAGACTGATAGCTAGGATGCTGCGGTACCCGCCAAGGGCCAGTGTTGGTTGACAGATAGTGAGTGTGAAGCTCTCCTCACATGCTTGAACAGGGGAATGTCAGTTCAGGATATTTTGTCCTGATTTGGTGTCACAGCCAGATATATTGGCAACCTCAACACAAAATACAGCAAAATCAGTCAAATTGCAAAATCTGCCAAGGCTAAGCCGCAGCCAAAACTACTACAACCTGTGAACATTAATGCAATCAAGAGGTGGGTATCCAAGGATTGCCACCTATACTCAGTTGCTATCCAATCAATGTTGGCCACAGAGTTTGGGCTTTTGGTTTCAAAAACCCTTGTTTACAAGACCATGGTTGATTTGGGCTTCTCCTGGAAAGTACTGGGAGTTTTGCTGTATAATAGGAACAGCAACAAAACAATTGAGGATCATTAAATTTATTCTGAGACCTATGTGGCTCCCAAGAAGACCATAAATGTCCAATTCTTTTACATCAACAAATTGTTGTTTTCCTCCTCACTCAGGTCTAGGCATGGGTGAGTCAAGAAGGGGTCCAAGGATGGTGTAGCACATTGTGCAGCTGTCTGTTCCCAGACATATTCAATAGTAGTGCTTCTTGGTCCTTGCAGTTTGGATCAATACCAGATGATCAAGGGTTTCCACAATAGGGGGATATTCCTTGATTTTCTCCAAACTGTCAAGGAGTATCTCTGGATCAATTATTGCAGTACAACCAACATTGTTGTTCTCAACAATTTTGGGCTCCACAAAGTGGATCTGGTTGTTTTTGAGCTCCCACCCATTGATAAAAACAGTCATACCTCCAGCCACTGGCTTGCTGACTTTCCAATGAGACTCATTTTTCTCCTGCTCTATTATCCATTTTTGAATCCAATTGAGGAGATTTTTGGTTGGATCAAGAAAAAGGTGAAGAAAGGCCTCCCTTAGAACACCAAAGATCTCTTCAACATTTGTGAGGTCAGTCAATTATCAATGCCACTGATGTGGTGGCAGCTTTTTACAAGAATTCTGAATCCTTCTTCCCAAAGCCCTTGCCTCTGAGCCAATCAGATAAATTTGCTGTCAGGATTTTGGGATATTGACTAATTAAAGGATTCAACCAATTAACACAGGCCATCTGTCAATTGCTCATAGGAATGTTTTCAACAGAATGACGCGGGCTGTGGGCTGCAGGATCAATGGATCAATGACCAAATGATATCCTGGCATCAATAAATTCATGCATTTCAATTAATGAACAGAATATGCAATTACTGCTCATTAATTAGTTCCCTTCATCAAGCACCTCAATATGCACTTCATAAGAATTACTATTCTAAACTTTAATTGTATCCTAAAAAAAGAGGACTGTCATAAGAACTGTCATCTGAATTATGTCTAGCAGAGTCTACTATGTACTGGGCTGCTGGGCCAAGCACTCTAAGATAAAAGGCCCTCAGCCTATTGTATTAGGGTAGCTCTGATTAGTGTAACAATTATCACGTGAACTAGTAGCCAATCACTGGCTAGCTAGCCCTGGATAGTGGCCCAAGCAGGCAGATGAAAAGAGATTCAGCTGTGCGGTGTGTCTAGAACAAACACAGTAAGCCAAGGAAGTTGTCAAGCAAGCTTCCACAAAATCCCCCCAGAAAAGACTGGGCCTCGTGCTGTGTTGACCTAATGCTACTCCATTCTCTTCCTAGTGTTTGAGCTAGCTTGGATAAAATGCAGGCAAGTGGGCTGCCTTAAAGCCAGTCTAGAATAAAAGACTGATAATTCTGTATTGACTTGATAATTGATGCAAGTCCTATTTCCTTAATGTGATCCTCTCTTAGGCTTTTTTATTAGAGCAAAAGATGATACTGTCACCATACAGTATTAATTCTTATATTAAAATATAGAGACAACAAACTATGAACCATATCCAGATTTAGAAGAACTGTCCAAATCCTTTGGGATTTGGGCCTAGTTAGACTTGCTACTTCTGCAGACAACAAAGTATTCCAGGCTGCATGTTACGCCAAAGTCACAGGTTCTCTGTACTTTTCTAATGTTAGAAGACTTAGGATATCATCTGGCAGATGATAAAATACCACAGTCCACAGATTTTCTGACAGTGGTGCTCACTACAAAAACAAGCTACCATTGGAGTCAAGTCAAGGCGATGTCTTGCCCCTTTCCCGCCCCAGCTTTGTTGATAAGTATGGGGGGTTGCATGGACATTAGTGACACCAAAAGGGACACTAGTCTCTGCCTGGCTATCACGCTTCACCAAGCTGTTGAGCTCCAAGACAACTGTCTCCACTTGGATCCTGCCAAAACCAGGACCACATCTATCCTGCAAGTACACCCTAGACAAGATTTGCGCTATGCTAGGCGCACTCCTCTATGGTTGACAACACAAGGGGGCCAATTGGAGATGGAATTCACCCTATTCAGCTACAATATCAATGCTTCTAACCTCTGGACAGCATATTGCTAGTACCAGGAGGCAAACAGCATGCAGATTAGTCAGCTACTAAGAAAGGAGAAGAGACAAGTTGAAGACTTCCTTTCTTACTTTTTTCATCCAAGCATCAAGCACCTGCAACAACTTGTTGCTGGACAAAGCTTGGAAATTAATGAGCTAGAGGCTAGCTGTAACAAATCCCAGGAAGCTCACTTAGCTACAATCAACAAGCTGAACACCAGCTTTGACTCCCTAAAGAACATCTGAAGGGGTCTATTCAACACCACCAACCATTTCCACTTCAGAGTGGATAAAATTTTACAAAAATTCAATTCACAAGTTGGGCATATTGTCATCAATTGCATTGAGAACACTGGCATAACCCTACAGTGGATCACAGACTTGACCACACACTGCATCAACCTGACTTGCCGGGTTGACAAGTGGGCCCAGAAACAGGAACAGGTTGGAAGCACTTCAGACAGAGAAGACTTGCGCCAGATGCTAGAAGAAGCCAACAATAGGAGCAAGACTTGCTATAAAAAGTTGATGGCTTGGGTGAAAAAGCTGGTAAGTAAGATTGACAGCATGAAAAGAGATGGGAAGTTCCCTGCCCCTCTGGGCATCACCAACCAGGAGCCTGCCTCTGACTCTCACAACTGCTGTCTGTACCACAACAACCTATATGAACAACAAGAACATTCACCCTTGAAGATAGAGATTGAGGATCTCTATTGTTGTATCACTACTAGCCAACACTTAATAGTCAGAAGTACCCAAATAGAGCATGCCACTGTCTATTTGCAGACCAGTTTATTTTCTCCTACGGACTCAGGACACCGCCAGGCCGTAGTCACACCCTAGGCCCAATTTGTAGCCAAAGATTGTCTTCATACAATCTAGTATCAACATCCCTACTACAATGAACAATAATAAAGATCTTTCCTCAAGACCCCAAAATCTTGACATGGGCGCTCTGGGTTATATTTGTTTTTTATTTTTTTTATTAGGACTTGAAAAATATTATTTTTATGTAATTAATTGACGTTAAATTGTATTATAGACATATAAGAATTTGTACTTTAGTTAAATAAAATTATTTATATCAGATACAGAGACACATATTTTTATTATAATGCTCTAATGTTGTATTGACTGTAGAGCTAACAAATAAATAAATTAAAAAAGATAGAAATATATTAATGTTATTTGAATAAATTGAGCCCTTTTAGTGCAATGGCTGCTTTTTAAAAGCCACAGATTGGACCTTGTGAGTCATCACCTGATCCTTATTAATTCAGTGCCACTGTAGCCATACAACATAAAAACCAATGATTTTCATGTACAGTAGTTTTCAACCCTGTTGAGATAAATGTATATTATTCAGTTTAGAATGCATGAACTCAGTCTAAAAACAAAATCAAAAATCAAGTAGTTTATATTAAATCACAATAGATTTGGATCCACTTTGATTTCATTTTGTGACTGAGTTCATGTGTTCTAAACTGAATAATATATATTTATCTCAACAGGTTTAAAAACTACTGTATCACTTACTAATTTTTACTTTTGACGCAGTTTAAGCATAGAAAATCTATTTATCAAATCATATTAAAAGTGAAAAGTAATCCAATTTCTAAACAATCACTTGTTTAAAACATAAGTGGAGCGGGCATTTTGATGCAGATAAATAGAGCTCCTGTTGTTTAACTACGTAATATATGAACCCATACTTGCCAATCAACTAAATAAATAAATTTATAAATCATATTTTACTATTAAACATGTTTGATTTAAATAACTACTCCATTATTATATACTACCTAATTATATATTACTATTATAATCCAAAAATTAAAATTAAAAATAAATACAAGATAATATTGTTTATTAAGGGGATGTAAATTGCAAGGGGTATGAAATTAATCCAGAGAATTATACCCCAAAATTAAAATTTCTGCTATTGTGTCCAATTGGGACCACATACTGTTCTGTATGTGATGGACAACTCTGGCACCAATTGCTAATGGGGTGGCGCTCAGCACCCTGGTGGTTGCAGAGTGTTTTATAAAAGGCAATTGGGAAAGTAAGTTGATAAGAAAACTCTTCTCTTGAGGTATGTAATATCCATAGAGCAATACAAGAGCAAAACAGTTGTACAGGACATGCTTGACTGTCCTGTACCCCTGTGGTGTCTTCTGTTTCTTGAGTGCCAGCCAGCACACATGTTGTGAATGCCGCCATTCACCATGTTTTGATTTTGCCTTCAATGGGTTATTTTGAGGACAAATTTCTCTCTTTTGCTTTTGCCCTTCAAAATGAGTCTGGCTCTAAATTTGGAAATTCAATTGTTTGATTTCATGATTCTGCGCAACTCACTTGCCCCACTCATGCTTGTGGCAAGTAATCCTACCATCCATGTACTGTTTTGTGGTAAAGCTACACAGTATATATTCCCAATCTTTATACCCAATAAAATTTAAGTTATATTCACATTTTTGTCTTTGTACCTCCACATACTTTGGCGCCTCTCTAGCCACGTCTAAAAGATATTATTCAATCAGGGCCACAAGGTAATTGCATAGCCTTCCCTGCCATTCTAACTAAGACTTAGTACAAATCCAATACTAAGATTAGTATTTCCCGTTGTGACTCTGTGCCGCGTCTCAGATAACTACAACGGCAACTGTGGTAAGTTCAACTCCCTGGTGATTGACTCCCTTAAACTCAACTCCCTGGTAGTTGACACTATAGTAAAGTGAGAATTCAGCTTTTGCCCTGATCAACAACTGGAAATTGACACCACTTAATTAACAGATCTTGATGTACTGAAAACTTTTAATATAAAAAATAAGTCTTACAGCTATGGTATATCAAAATGATCCCAGAGAGCTCAAAAATTTAATAAAAACAGTACCCTAGTTAATAAAAATAAGTAAAAATAAGCAATTATTTCTCATTTTACTATGTAATTTACACTCTTCATTATAAAAATATTTTTATTACCATAAAAATTAAAACTTCAATGACTCAAAAATAAACAAAAACACAACAAATAAAGCTATGCAAAATATGAAGAAATATTAAAGCTTATTTGTTATGGTTCATATAAGTACAACTGTGAATATCATATGCTTTATTAGGAAATTAACAAAAATTAAGATTTTTCACTTACTTTCAGCTATGAATATTAATCTCAAAATTATCATGCATACATAGAAAAATCACTGCTATCTAATTAAATTAAAAAAACTTAAAAATTAAAACTAAAAACCAAATGATCAAAGCTAATAAGTAAAAATTAACGTTAAAAAGTTAAAAGTTAAAATCAAATAACTGAGCAAGCAAGAAAGTTTATTCATCATCATCATTTCCCCTTTTCATTTTAGCCCCTTCCAGGAGGGCAGTGACAATAAGCTCAAGCTGCTGCTTAAGCTCAGAGGCCTTATACTTGCGCTTGGCCACACCCTGGATGGCCTTGGTGAAGAGGGTACAGCGGGTGGTTGGCTTGGTGGGGGGACGCGGTTAGAGAGATCTTGGAGCTTGGAGGTTGTTTTCTCTTGCTCATGCTGCAGGAGAGAGAAGAACTTATTTAACTTTGGATGAAGCCCAAAGTTGGCTTTAAGATTCTTGTGATAAGCCTCTAATTCCAAAGTGGTCTTCAGCTCCCCGTTGACAGCCGCCTGGTACACGTTCCAGCTGGCCTTGGTGTGGGCCTTGCCTTGCCTCTGTGTGACAACCTTCTAAATCCACTGGGGCTCAAAGTACTCAAGGAAAGGCTTGAACTCTGGGTGCTTCACTATGTAGGGATCCTTTGAGAGCACCTCAAACCCCTGCGCAGTGTGCTCTGGCTTTAAAAAAGCCAAGGCACTGAATTGTGCCAACACAAATCTGCAGGTTTCCAAAGTGTCCCTCTGGCTCAACCTACCAAGCTTGACGTGGGCCTTCACGTTACAAGAAACTACTTGGCAGAAGTGGAAGTGGCACCCCTGCACCTCCCTGCTGAATAGCTGCTTGAATGCATTGAACTGAGCAGGCTCAAAGTCCATGATGCACACGCAAGGCCTAAGAGCTCTTAGCCTCACCTTTTCCTCCAAGTCCAGGGTGGCCTGGTCCTTGTCAGGGGCAGGTGAGTTGGTGCAGGTGTGGGGGAGTCTTATTAGATTTGTCATTGTTGGCATGAGGAAGGAGGGCAATTGCTTGGCAGATGATTGTGAACGCATGTGTGTAAATGGCCTGGGTGGCCCCAGGAAGAAGAAAGAACACAAGTGGAATCACCCAGATGTCAATCTGGGCATGGATCATCCAGAGCTGCTTGAACATCCGGAGGCAAGTGGCAAAGGTACCATCAACTAGCCAGGTTGAATCCCTTTTCAACTCCATCAGGTTCTGCTGAATTGAGTAGCAGATTATGCGGTCTTTGGCGGCAGGCCTGTTGTCATGGAGGAGGAAGCTCTCCCCACTTGGAAGCTGCTTGAGCTTGTGGGTGAGCGTAAGCTATGAGAAGACGTCCAAAGCCTTGGGGGGAGGGGGATTGGCAGTGATACACTTATTGCTTATGAACTTAACCAACTGCTCTTGAGTTGGCACCAATTTGAGATTGTTGGGTTTGAGATGTTGCAAAGCCTTTATGGCCAGATCAGAAACCCAGAGGTGAGAGGATGTTGGGATCACCTGGACCAGGTACCATTTTAACATCCAGGTTATTAAATGATTGGGGGCTCACATGTGTGCTCCCCCTTCTCTGCTGTTACTTGCTCCCAGCCCTCAGTGTTTTTCTGGGCCCGCAAGTCTTATCCTCACAGACAAAGTGCTTGCTCTTGGTCTGCTGCTTTTGATTGTTACAATTAAAAATGTAATTTTCAGCAACATAGCCAGGGCTGCCCTTCACGGACATAATTGGGAAGTACCGGGGAAGCTCTTGGGGACTTTAAAATCTCTGTCCACATTACAGATATTGTGGATGGCCAGTGAATCCCAAGCCACATGACCAGAAGTTTTGAACTTCTTGGAGTACTCCTCTGGCTCATCTTGAGGATCAGATGAGGGAGGGGGAAGAGCCATCAGGAGGGGGAGGGGAAGGGTTCTTTGAGGCCTGCTTGGATGCCTCCTTTTTCTTACCAGAAGAAGAGGTGGGCTCCTTGGCATCCTTTGACTTCTTGGTATGTTGCTCCTTGGTGGGCTCAGAGTCAGCCTCTGAGTGGTAAAAGGAGTGGTTGGGAGAGGAATTTTTTGGGGAAGATGAAGAAATGTGGAAGATGAGGGTAGAGGGGGGAGGAGTAGGAGGAGATGGTGTGGGAGGAGATAAAGTAGGAGGAGATGGGGTTGGAGACTTTGCCTTTGCAGGTTTCTTGGCATGCTTGGGAGTGGAGGCAGTTTCTTTGGAGCCCTTGGAGGCTTGGCGCTTGGGCTGATGGTTGTTCTTGTTTGATTTTGTCTAAAGAAAAGTTTAGTTTTGTAAATAAAATAGTGTGAAAGATATGAAACACAGAGGTAAAGCAAAGTAAAAGTTAAATGAAAATTATGCAAATAAAGTTTTATTTATCAAGAAAAAAAACATAACAAAGTAAATAGAAGCAAAATAGAAACTCAAAGTATAAATATAAAGGTTAAAACATAGAAAATAAGTGAATTTATGATGAAGCATCAAAGATGTTAGGTTCAGCATAATATCTTAATGCTAAATCAATGTAAAAGTACAATTAAAAATAAAAATAAATATGAAAATTATATGGAGAGCAGCAGAAAAAGTAGTAGATTATAATTGCAAAAAAATAAAAATAATAATTATCTGGATTTTTTATTGAGAGTTAAAAAATCCAAACATAGTAAAGTGTCAAGTTTGGCACTGTCAATCAGCTGGGAAAAGCTGAATTCTCACTGTCAAGTATGCTGGAGTTGACCAGAAACATCAAATTTACTATGTTTTTTACATATAAAACTTGCTTAAATTTAAAAAAGGTTCAAAAGTTAACCCAAAAGCAAGGCAGTATCATATGCTCAAAAATTAAAAAAAAATACAACATAAGTTAAAAAAGTAAATGAGTGGAAATGTGTTTATTAGTGATTAGGGTATGCTGTGAGGAGCTGGGAGTGAATTATTTACCATAGTGTTGATTAAAACGTTAAGAAGCTCTCTGTACTAATTCCCAAGTTAAAGTGTCAAGTGGGTGAGTGTTGAGTGGCGCTCATAGTGTGTCACATATTAATTTAGCCTTAATTCCAAGCCTTTGATTAGTTAAATCCAAAACCAATTGGGTGTCAAGTGGATAGAGTCAAACAAAGAAGATGTCAAGTTTTAGTTTTTTATAAATTACATATGAAATCTCTTAATGAATTGGGCTTAATTTATGTGGCACCACTTAATCCAAAAGCCCAGGAATGACATAATGTAAAACAAGTGGGGTATTTGATTAATGTCTATGCCACTAAATCCAGTATAGTGGTGCTTGGGAGCCTAATTGACAACTATGGACATTAATAATAAAAATATAATAGTAAATAATAAATTTTATATGAGCGCATATGTATTTTATTAATAAAATTAAAATTTGGCTTAAAAAGAGTCAAACTGGTCACTTTTTGGTTTGGAGTGTCAAACACAGGTTTTTTTCATTTCTATTAGTAAATTTACTTATAAATTGCCCCTTAAATTGGTATTTTAGCTAACCAAATTATTAAACAGAGTTGAGTTCAAGAAAATTTAACCTTGGTTTTTGGTTTCAACCCCCTAAATTACTAGTAAAAGTTAGTTTAAAATTGGTTAAGCCAAATACTAATAGATTCACATATGCGGCACTCAACTCCCTGGTACTTGACAAAGTGTTGAGTACCAGGGAGTCAATCACCAGGGAGTTAAACTTACCACAGTTGCCACAACAACACATCTATCTGGAGAGGGACATCTTCAACTTTTTTAATGCTTGCTTTCATTATGCAGCGCAAAATAATCCCAAGGTATATTCCAATGTGAATCCTTTGAGAGGTATATATTTTCAAAAACATACAAAATTTCTTGTATAGTTGTACTAATCTATTCATGTAGGATATGTTAGAGAATTTGAAGATGGTTCCAGGGGGTGCCTGGCTTGTATCTTCCCCCCATGTTTTGGTGAACAAAATTAATAAAGACTTGAATTTATTCACAAGGATTGTGTCCCTGAATTTATTTGATAATGCTTTGAATAATTCATTGAAAATTTCAGCTTTAATAAATTCAGTTTCTATTTGAAAGTCTGTTTTCTTGAGATTCTTTTCATATCCATTTATGCCTGAAAACAGAAAACTTTGAATAGTTTCATAAATATATTCATCAAATTTCAGCTTGATATTCACTTAAATTTCATTCATTTATTTGAAATTGATATTTGCTCCTATTTAATATGCTTCCCTGACCCACAGCAAGCACCCTGCGGTTGGTAAATATTCCTTGACTTTTACTTCATTTTTTGCAAAATTATTCATATTCATTTGAATTACTTTATTTATTTCATTTTTATTTATTTGCTTTACATATGCTATCAGTGATTGGTAACCTCCATATACACCACTGGGAGTGCAGGCCACCACCTCAACAATCTCTCCCTCATTCCTTGATGTGACTAAAGTAAATTTAAGTAAAAAATAAATTAACTTACTAATTCTTTTCCCTGCAGCCTCTCAGCCACAGGCACCCCTTTGGCAAACTTCATGAGTGTTGGCTGCTCTTCATTTGTTTTCCTTGATTTTATCTTCCTTATTTTCCATGCAATTTGTGCTTCCTCTTGATTTCCTTCATTTGATAAATTTTCATTATTTCTTGAAGCCCTTCTGCTTCTTGAGTGTTCTTCATTTCTTTCATTTTTATCTGTTTCCATTTGAATATTTTCATTTCCTTAATTTTGATTTGATTCCTCTTCATTCTGTTCATTTCTATTCATTTCCTTTGAAAATTCAGTTCCTTCAATCAGCTTGATTTTTTGATTAATTCCCCTGGCACTTTGCCAGAATTCAAAAGTATTGTAGCTTGCATCTTGAAAATTCAAACTTGATAATAATATTTCCCTGTAGATTAAGTAATGCTTCTTTTTTCTTTTCATCTATAATATTTCTCAGTTTATTTAGAGCAACTTCCTTTGATTGGATAAGTGGCTGCCCCCCGTTGCCTAGCTTTCCTGTTACTAGTTCCTTGATAGTTATTTCAATTTCAACAACATTTTTAAGGTATTCTTCTAATTCATTTATCAAGTTATAGATATTAGACATGTTATTTATTTTACATCCTAAATAATGGTTTATATAGCATTACCATCAATGCATGGTCATGAAATTATAGATAATAGTACATTTTATTGAAAATTATTGCAAACAATACAAATAACTTGCAATTATAAAAAAATAGCATAATACAATAAAAATACACCAAAATTAAATTAAGCTAGCCATCGGAATTAGAACATGTAGATTATATTTTTCAGTATATAGCTTTTTTAATTTGAAACTAGTATTTTATTGATATTTTATTGAATTTTGGATATTTTATTGAATGTTAACTATACTGGGCTGTATTTCCAGCAATGTCAATTCATTATTATGTGCATAACTCAATTCATTCCTTTTAATAAAATTCATTTTAACCTTGGCATTTTTCATTGTAATTTTATAATTGGACTGTACCTATATTCTGGAGCCATTAACACTTATTACAAATATTGACACAGATTGCATATTACAGCTTGCATATTTACCTATTGGTAGTGATTCTATAAATTTAAGTCAGATTTTGTGAGTTAGTAATAATACAATGGATCAATAAATCACTGTTTATGTCCATCAATTGGCTGATTTTCTTTGCTGTGGCAATTGTGCATTTTCTGGTACTTACGCACTGGTTTCTCATTGGTTGGTTTCACATCTAATCACACAGGCAATAGAAAACGTGGTTGCCACCCCAACCACATTTGGTCTTTGGGTGGCAACCAGATTTCATATTGCCTATGTGATTGGATATGAAACCAACCAATGGGAAACCAATATGTAAATATCTGAAAATGCACAATTGCCACAGAAAAGAAAATCAGCCAATTAATGGTTATAAAAGTAATTTATTGATCCATTATACCATTATTTCTCACAAAATCTGACTAGAAAGTTTACAGAATCACTACCAATAGGCAAATATACAAGCTGTAATATGCACTATGTATTAATATTTGTACTAAGCATCAATGACTCCCTAATATAGACACAGTCTAACTATAAAATCACAATTAAAATGCTAAGTTTAAAATGAATTTTATTAAACAGAATACATTGGGTTATGCACATAATATCTAGATATCAGGATTTAATGCATACCTGCAATATTCTAATATAACATTTATATTTATGGTGCTTAATTTATTATTGATAATGAAAAATATTCATGCAAATAATTATATGTTACCACATCAAATGTACAACATTGTATTAATTATGGGGAATGTCAATAATGTAAAAAGAATATATTATTTATCATGAATTGGAAGAAATAATATCAATTTTAATAATTTTTCACAAATAAAGGTTTTATTTTATTCATTGAAGGATAAGTAGGAGAGGGAATGGGCAGAATGTACATTGTCATTATTTGTGCCTGTAAAAGGGACAACATCAGAGGTAGTGGGAAGGGAATGGGTGGTGGTTTGGGAGTCAGGGTTGGGAGGCAGGTGGTTTGGTCTTGATGGAGGAGTTAGGGAGGCTTGGTTTGTTGACTGGGAAGAGGCAGAAAGAGTTTATTGCTTCAATTTTTTAAATTCTTTTTTTGTCACGTATACAGGCTTGGCAAACCAAATGGATGAGCGTGGGGGGAGGCAGGAGTCATTTCTTGACTTATCACTATCACTTGCATAGAATATGACAAGATTTGATAAGTCCTGGACAAATATAGAAGGGAAAAGCTCATACCCCTTCTCAATTTGGAAGCACATTTCATTGTAAGTGGCAGGCTTTAATCACATGAGAGCCAAACCAAAATTTTAAAGACATACATCTGCAAGATGCATGTCAGTGTGGTTGGTGGGATAGGACTAACAGGTATGCCCCACAGCCCTGATTTCCTTGGTTGTCCATTCCTGCTGTTCCATCTCAACACTCATTATAACTGTGTACATGACTTGTTGTGTAGCCCACTCCTCCAGCATGTCCTTGAGCTCTGTCTGGTATGAATACCCATCTTCAGTATTTGATATTGCTGAGAAAAAATTGACACCCAATGGGGAAACTGCCAGTAAACCCCCAAAAAATTGATACAAAATTGGGCCGCACTTATAAAGGTAAGATTATATACACTTTTCTCCATAATCTTGGATACTTGCAGAAATCTTGGTATACAACAATAAGATGATGTCATTGTGCATCCTCATTGCCCTCCCTTTAATAAAATTAGTTATGATTGAATTGTAGGGGTTGGTATCCACTAAACTGGGGCCAATGAGAACCTGATTGGACAATATCCTAGCAGCAACCACAACTCTGTGCATCCACAAATTGACTTTTCTTTTATTTGTGAAAATGCCATGGAGTCCCAGTTGGAGACAAACCTGGACCAGGGGCATCTGCAGGATCACGCTCCATGATAGCTATCATGAGAGGGTGGGCTTTTTCACCTTCAGTTGAAGTACAGGCACCAGTTAAGGTCTTCTTGGGAGGGAGCCAAAATTGGAGTGTGCTCACAGGGATGCAGCCACAGTGGGCTTTGCAAACCCCATTGCGGCTGCAATTTCCCCAAGGGACATAAGCATCCCTTGTTTTTCAACCATTTTGAGTACAATCTCAGGGGTAATTAGCTTTCTTCTGAGTCTTGCAGGCTGATTAGCTGGAGGTGGGATGTGTCTGAGTTATGGGAACCAGACAGTGTCATCTGATTGGCTGTTTCTGGATTCTGGGTTCTCTGGGTGAACCCATGGCTCACTTGGCCAATTCTGGATGCAAGTGTTGATACACAATCTGGGTTAGCATCTGCCTGTGCGTGATTTGCAAACAGTGTCATGCTTGAGGATGCAGGAGAATGAACAAACTCCTGGGTAGTGCTTGAGGAGGGGCCTGTAAGTTGGGGGTGATCATAGACAGAGGCTTCACTATTGGAAGACCCAGTGTAGCCCTGCATAATTTTATCAAGGCCAGGGAATAGCTTGTTTTTCTGGTTGTTATTAAAAGAAGGCATAATAAATTTTTATTAAAAAATTAAACTCAAAAAAAGAAGTATGCATTCTAGTCAATTTTATTGTTAAGTATGTTAAGTTGGTGAATATTAGGATCTAAATTTTAGCCATCCTAAAATGGAATAGGATAATTTTTGAGAATGCTTGTGATTCCTAGAAATTAGCACAAATCCACTCTAGATCCTTAGAAATCCTTTTTGAGTACCCATAAATTGCATTTATTTCAAATTCACCTCATTTTTGATATGAAATTTGGTTCTTGGATTTGACAATCCCGCAATTTCATATTTGTTAATTTTTACATGTTGTCTATGATTCATTAGACATACATAAAATCTCAAATTTTGCATCAGAATCACACATTTCTGATTCATGTATCCCGCATTTGCTTGCTGTGTTTGTCTTTTTTAGTTGATTTATCTGCTCAAGAGATTTGAAATTTGCCAATTTAAATAAACCAAAAAAATTTGAAATTAAATAGTTGATTTTTTAATAATTTTAATTTTCACTCAGCTGAGTTGCCCGCAAATATGATTTGAAATTTGGACCAAGGATTTGACAATCCTGCGTTTTTACGTTTAGGTTCTGAATTTACAGTATTGTCAGGGATCCACTTGTTTGAGAGCTTTTCCTCAAGAGAAGAGGGAATTGCACTCAAGTTAAACTTAACCAGAGTGATGTCTACAGGAATTCTCATCATCAACATGTGGAGTAGATGGCCTGATAATTAAAATCTTCCCAGAAAGAGAGTAAAATGATTCAAGAGATAGTAGATACTGATATACCCCAGAACCAATCAAGGAGCTTGGAAATGCACAATTGGAAGGGAAAAATGTTCTCAACATAGGGAACATGGCAACAGCAAGGTTCAAAGCAGTACTAGATGAATTCTTCAGATTCCTCAGTTGGAGTAGGTTCAGGAAGTTTCAAAGTTCACATTGGCTTGGCAGGATGTAAGAAAAAACAAATTACCCACATTAAAATGAGGGGTCCCATGTTTAACTGAGTCCAATTTATCTGCTAATCAGTTATCTTGATAATATAGAATTTATTGTGAATTGAGAAAGAAAATGTTACAGTAGTAACAGATCCAAAGCCCCGGCGGGAATTGAACCCGCAACCAGGTGCCAGGTGGGGCAAGAAGGTGGCAGAGATTCTAATACACCTGAATTTTCTTTGAAAAGCAAAAATCTAGGTGTGGGAACCATTCTGTCACAGTAAATTCCATAATACCAGGGATTATTTGGCCAAGTAGGAAGGCTCAAAAAGCCAGAAACCCTTTAACAAAATTTACTGATTTGACAGACTTGAATCAAACAGTTGATCAAAAATGGATTACAGCTGCTCCAGTTTGCCAGTTGAATCTGATTCCCCCCTGTAAGCTGACGTTGATAAATCAACGTAATTTGAGAGTCACTATCAGTAAGCCAGGCATAGGTAGAGGCATTGGTTGGCTTGGGTCAGAATACAGCTGGGCCAGAGGGTAATGCCCACAATAGGATGGGTGCTAACTTGATAATATAGGAAACAGATTTCCCAAGCAAAGAACAGGGCCCTGAATTGGCCACCATAGTGTCTATCATTCCCATCAACATAATGTAGAGTACTCCAAACAGTTGGGTGGACATAGCCTCAGCTGCAGTGGGGGTCTCCATTGGGCAGTCAGGTTGCGGGGTTAAGGGCAGAGTTATGGGAACAAAGTAGGCAGGCAGATAATTGTACTTGTCTTTGAACAATAAGGGCAGCACCTTGATCCTCTTTCCTTCACATCCTATGTATTCAGTTTCTCTAGTCCTTGCCAAGGGATCAGCAATGAGGATGGTCTCCAAGTTGTACTCTGTGTAGGCAGGGTTGAGCAGGTATTTGGTAAAATGCACAAGTCCAAAGGGGGCTCCTGGGGGACAGTATAGTGCCTGGGGAGGGTTGGCAGGTTGGTCTCCATCGGGGATGGTTGCCTGATGGTCTACTTGGCCAGAGTTAAGATGGAAGATCACTAAGACTAGATAAGGTAAGATTTGTTTGAACCAAAGGTTCATTAAACTTTATTATCAAAAATGACAATATGGTCATCACCATACCGCCAGGGCTTTTATACCATGGGTTTTTGCTTCTTCAATTTTCTCAGGGTTCAGGTTTGCAGACAAGGCACTGGTGGGACATGGATCTTGGCTTAGAGTCTTGAGGGTGGCAGATCCAGGTTGTGCCTGCTCTGGTGAATAGAAGTGACAATACTTTGTTCTGCCTCCACTGTTCACTACATCACCTGAGTGGTTCAATTGTACTACCCCTTCTGGACAGAAGACTAGCAGCTGCTGGTGGTCATTGGTAGAGTTAACAGTAGGTTTTGTTTTAATCTCCTTAAGGCAAGCTACAACCTCTGCATAGGTCTGGATCTTTGGTGGTGCAAGGTTGGCAGCAATATGGTGACCATTCAGGGAATTGTCCTTGTGAGACTGGCAGGTATTGGAGTAACTCGTCAACTTGGGTTTGCAATTTAATGGGTGGGCGGGTTCCTGTCCACTTTGTGTGACTTGAGTAGTCTTTGGAGGATCAGGGTTTGATTCTAGGGTTTCCGGTGTTGATTTTGAACCTCCAGTATTGACGCTTGACAGGTTGGCAGGTTTCTGTTCCCCCTGTTTGGGGTCATTTATCTCTGGTGGTCCAGGGCTTGACCCAACTAGTAGTTGGGCGTTTCCCTGTCCACTCTGGTCAACATAAGGCTTTCCCTGAGACCTGGGTTTCAATTCCCAGATTTTCAATACAATTATTGAAATATCATTCATGACAGTCACCCAATATGATCTTATTTATCAGCAGGGTCATCAGAAGTTGGTCACTCAAGGGTTCTTTGCAAAATGGACTAGATACTCACTTGACAATGTGGAAGTAATAGGAGCCCAGGTGTCAGGCGGTGTTACTTAGTTAAATTTTGATATATATTGAATAATTTTCATTGTTTCAACTCTTAAGAGTTGAGTCCTTCTAAAGTTTTTACTCAATAAAATCAAATATCCATTTGTCCAACTTTATTTTCAAATACATTCTGTAGTTGGCCTTCTGCACTACATTCTCTACAATCTAACTCTTAGCTTGATTATTATGAGAAGATGGTTCCCTACTGTTGGCACTTTGTTGTTGCCTTCACCCAATGTTAATCCAATGCCTGACAATCTTGGAGTTGTTCCTCCTACATTCAAAACTGAAACTTTGGTTCTATCTTAATGTCCTGAATTTTATTCTGAAGACACTCTGATTCTCTCACAGGCTATTTATCTCAGGTTCTTTTGGTTAGGGTTAATCATTTTACTTAACCCTAGTATCTTATTTGGAATTTGAAAAGATGGTATTTGAAGCTGTGTTGGTGGTTAATGTTAAATACATGTGGATTTGGGTGGTGATTCTGCACCACTTGGAGACAGCTTCTTACTATCTGGCAATTTCTGTCACACATTCCTGTCCTGAAAACAGCTAGAGGCCTGTTCTGGGCCCCAAAAGCTATTAACAAGCCTTAGTGGGTTTGGCTGGGCCTGGGAAGGCTAATTTTAGCTGCCCAGCTCTCCCAGTTCAAGCCCACCCTCCATTAAGTAATTTGGGATTCCCAATTGTGAACCCCTTTTTCAACCAAGTTCCTCAGCCTCAGAAATACCTGTCAAGCCATTCTAAAAATGATAACCAAATTAGAACTGACCCTATGACACCTGCAGCTAGCCCTTCCAGAACCAATGGCCAGACAAACAAAGATAGGCCACCAGCAAGCCAAGCAGCTGTTCCTGAAGACCTAAAAATGATGACAAAATAGCCAACCAGCCAACAGAATTTACAACTCCAAACCTTGCCATCCAGATATCTCAAGAAGAAAGCCCAGAGGCACCTGCATGTGAATGACTATATAAGCTAGAAGCATCAGAGAAATTCTGTATTGTCATTTTTACCAAATAAAGTTGTTATGAAACTTTGGTTCACCAATCTAATTCCATACATATTTTTGATACTCTTTCATCTGCAATCACCTAATCACCAGTACTCACCCTCAGGGATTGAACACCAAGCATCAGCTGACAAACCAGAAGAGTTTGATTACCACCTCTCCCCAACATTTTGTTTGATTATGTGCACTTCACTGAGTATCCCCACAACTCTGACCTCAAACCCTGAACCTTGGAAGACTTGCAGTGGTACACTCTCCCAGACGCTCCCAAGAACCTCTATCAAATAATATGTGATAGCAAAGAAATTACTATATACCTTTGATATTCAACAGGAAATACAACAATCTTGCCACTTACTTGGTCCCAATGGAACCACTGCTGACGCCCAAACCAACCATCTCAACCCTCTACTTCTGATACCACTAGCCAGAGTAGTCAATTCCTGGAAGTGCTATACCTGATACTTACAGTGTTAATTGACTATACCTTGCCAGTGGCAAGACCCTGGGCTGTGGCTGGGAAGGTCCTCTCCTACCTGGTAAAGTTAGGTCCCATCATCTGGTGAGCCATGCCTGTACCTGCATCTGCCCCTCTCACACCTGAAGAGGTGCGTCATGAATTCTCCTGAGGAAATTCCTGTCATTGATTCCTTGGGAAAGTCAATTACAGAAGGGCACTTCAAACAAGGTTTACTAGGAAAGTCTGAAAAGGCTAAATTAGTGGATAGTATCTGTTCTATTTTACCTTTTAAACATCATCCAGATGGATTTGATTATTGTGTTAAACCATGGATGGGAATTGAACCCAAGAACTTCCAGGACTTAGTTGGTTTGCTAAACAGTGAATTGAATGTTAAAATCAAGTTTAGCCAATTTTTACCTGTTTCCTTTGGTTTTGGCCAATCAAACAAAGCCAAATCAACTTCAGATCGCTTAGTAAACTCTTTTGGTGATGTTAACAAGGTTTTGGACTCTGCTTATGCTAAAACTGTGTTGTTGCCTGCCGTTCCTGCAGAGAATACAACTCCTGGTTTCTGTCTTCTGTGGAGTGATTATATTAGTCACCAAGCCAAACCTGACAGTTAGAGGATTCGTTAAGAAGGTGTAATCAATTATTTAGAAAAATTTTAAAACAATGAGGAACTAATTTTATTTTCCTTTAGTTTGGAGTTACCAACTGCTCTACATCTCCAGAAAACATCTCCACATTCCCTCATCCCCTTTATCTATTTCCTATATTATCTTCTTCCTACCATGCTATAAAAGCTGACAAGTGATATTTTACCAATTGTTCAATCAATAAAGTCTAAATTCACCCAAAGTGAAGTATTTTCTTATTTTCAGTTGACTTAAACCTTTCCTAATCATAACCATGATATTACCCAAGACTTTTATTAAGGAGTCTCTTGGGTATAAATGGGTCTTTTGGATGTTTTTGTTGCCGTCTGTGTTTGCCAGCATTTCAATGGGATCACATGCAGATTCTGGCACTTCTCCTAAAACTCTGTATTTAGACAGCTCTTGGCGCATAGTAATCCCTGGAGTATGGTATACTGCCACACCTTTGTATCACAACCCGCCTCAGAAGGAAGGACCCTGTAACTACCAGTCCACCCACTCAACTGTCATACCCCAGGTCTTTCATTCATTGGCCTCTGCCTTCCTCTTGTGTTCTCTTGGGGCATACTTTGTCCTTAGCTGCTTCAATCTGCTTTTGGGCTGTTTTTGCATAGTTGGGGAACTCTTCCATCTAGGCATGGTGTCCCTGCCCGTGGGTTCCTTGGTTACTGGTCTTAATCCCTCTGCTATCATTCACCACCTTGAAAGATTACTTTCAAGTGGGTGGGTCCCTGAAAGGGTGTTGCAGTACTCCTGGTATCCTGACAGAGAAGTAAAAACTGTCAGAGCAATTTTCTCTGGAGGAGCTTATCAGCTCAAATACTGATAAGAATTTGTGTGAGGAGTATAATTTTTACCCAATGTTTCTGCCTATTCTGATGATTTAATAGTTTCTTAAAGACTTTCAGCAATCTTCAGCCTGCAAGACAAGGAGAAGTAAGGGCTTGTTTAATGGGCAGATTGAGTAATTTATTGCTGGGTTTGGCTGGTTTATATTTCTGGCTTGAATGTAGACTGGTTCCCATTCTTGGTTGTTTATCTGTGTCTGATTGGGTGAAGAAAAAATAATTTAGGTCCTCAGGATCCATTTCATACTTGTTTTTGTTCATTTTGGTTCCCACATGCTTTTCAGAGCTTTGCTTATTAATTTTTATATTAATTTCCTTAATATGAGATGGTTGGGTGACAATCAGAGCAGAAGCTAATTTTGAACCAGGATTTCTATAGGGGTTTTTGATCTCCCAAGTGGTTTTCATATTTATTTTCAAAAAATTGCTTTATGAATGTGGATTGTTTAAATGACTATTAATTGACTTAATCAATGTTGTTTGTGATTGATTTTTGATTTCTGCATTTAAAAATGTACTTTTGAGTTCAGCATTCAAAAGTGTTGTTTGTTGCCTTCTGTTTTCATCTTCAATCCTTGCTCTAATTAAATTGACTGCTGTCAATTTTATACTTCTGGGAAGTATAATAAACAAAATAAAGGGGAAGATTAAGAAGAGAATGATACTTTATTGGATATGAATATGGAATATTATATAGTATCATGACAAGCCACATGTTGTCCATGTACGTCATGGAGATCATGGGGCTTATCTGAGTAATGTTCCTCTTAAGTCATGAGGCTTAATCAAGTTGTGTTCCATTTAAGACCTGGATTGAGTGATCCCTGTCATAGAAGGTTAACTGATAGTGGTGCCACCAGTTTATTGCCTGGGCAGTGAGCCACACGGTGAGCCGCTCAGTGATTTACTTGGGGTGTTAATTCCCTGAGAGGGAGTAATCAAAGATGTTGCAACATCTCCCCCTGGGGTGCTGGAAGGCGGAGCCTTGGGAACCTTTTTGAGAGTATCATGTATAGGGCTTGATGTTGGTCCAGTTTGGCGTTAGTTACAGGAAGCCTTGAATTTTGTTGGGCTGCTCTTGTCTTACACAAACAGAGTTGGTCATGGTGCATACGTTTCAGTTCAGTTTGAGCTCCAATCCCTTTGATGAGGTAGGTGTTATTGGGCTTCACCTCCATAACAATGTCTGGCCTGCGTAACCCTGGGTCTAGTTTATGTTGGTTGTGATTGACAGCCCAGATCTTGTCTCTGACTTAGAACCTTTCTTGTTGCAATAGGATTACTTCCTGCTGAACCCTTTGCTGTTCCATTATTTCTTGGTCCTTTCTGGCTTGTAGTACTTTTGGGTCATTGCTGTCTGGTATCTTCTTTGGAAATGGCAGTTGTGGTCCTGTGATTGTACTGACAAGTGAAAGTTTCTGACCATAGACAAGTTCATAAGGGCTTTTGCCCGTATTCCGGTTGACTTGTGTTCTGCAGACCATAAGGGCAGTTGATAGCATATCAACCCAGGCTTTTGGATTGTTGGCAGACAACTTGCTGAGGGCTTTCACTAAAGAGCTGTTTAGTTGTTCTACGAGTCCATTTTCTTGTGGGTGATATGGGCTGGCTGTGACGTGTTTTATTCCATTTTTGGTGAGATAGATGTTGGTGTCAATAGCCTTGAGTTCAGTGCCTCCATCTGTGATTAAGAGGTCAGGCTATCCAAACTTTGCTATGATTTCCTTGCCAATTAACCGTCTCATGTCATTGCCTTTATGCTCCTTTGTGGCTTGTGCCACAGGCCATCTGGTTGCATAGTTGATAGTGATGATGATGTACTTCTTTCCTTTGCTTTCACCAGGCATAGGTCCCACAATATCCAATGGCCATACCTTGAAGGGTTGTGTGATAGATACAGGTACTACTGACTTAGGTGGAGCTTTGGGTTGTGCGTACTTCTCACAGACCTTGCATTGTTCCAGTACCTCTCTGATATCATCTAGTATGTTGGGCCACCAGTAGCAAGTCTTGAGATATTCATGCAAGTTCCTGCTACAGGTGTGTCTCAAGTCTCTGTGATAACGGAGGATTGAATCAATCTTTTGTGTTGATGGGACGTAGGGTACAGTGTCACCATTTGGAAGGATTTGGTGAAGGGTACCATATACGTTTTTGAACAGATGTTTGTTCTTGAGGACTTTCTCTTGGATGTCCATTGGTGTGCCAGGTGGGAACCCTTCCTGGAGATTCCCCATGATTAACATGGGCCAGTTGGGGTTGTCATCAGTGCGGAGGATGTGTTTATTGTATAGCCTTGATAGGGCGTCTTCAGTGAGCATCTCTCTGCCTGGCTTGTATTGAATTTGCATGGGGTATCTCTGTATGAGGCTCATACATTCAGCTTATCTTCTTGACAGGTGTTGTTGTGTTTTGAAGAATATCAAAGACTTGTGGTCAATGAGTACTTTGAACGTCTGGGCTCCTTCCAAATAGCATCACCATTTCATGAGGCAGTGTATGATGGTAACCAATTCCTTATTGTGTATAGGGTATCTTTGTTTGCCATCTGATAGTTTCCTTGATTTGTATGCTACAAGGAGGAAGTCCTTTTGGGCCGTTTGGATACAGAGGACTCCTCCTATGGCATAATCAGAGGTGTTGGTTTCTAGCTCATAGATACCCTCACGGTTTGGGTATTGCAGAAAAGGGGCAGTAACCATGTGCTCTTTCAGTTGGTGGAATTGTTGGTCTTGTAAGGGTGTCCAGACAAATTTGGTTGTTTTTCTGGTAAGGGCTGAAAAGGGAGCTGTTATGGCGCCCCAGTCAGGGATGAACCTGCGTACATAGGCTACCATTCCAAGGAAGGTGTGGAGTTTGCTCTTGTTCCTTGGGGCTGGCATCTCTGTTATAGCATGTATCTTGTCTGGATCTGGCTTGATACCGTCCTTGCTGATGATATGGTTAAGGAATGGAAGTTCAGTTGAGAAGAACTCAAATTTGGATGGTTTGGCAGCTAGTTGGTTTTCTTGCAGGGTACGGAGGACTGCACGGCTGTCTTCCCAGTGTTGTTGTAGGTTGGGGCTGTAAATGATGATGTTGTCCAGGTAGATGATTGCTCTTTTCCCAATGTGTTCCTTGAATACTTCATTCATGAAGGTTACAAAGGTACTGGGAGCGTTTGTCATGCCAAAATTGGGGACAACACATTCAAAGGATCCATAATTAGTTTGAAATGCGGTCTTTGGAATGTCTTCAGGTTTCACGCAAATTTGGTGATATCTTGCTGTCAAATCAATTTTTGTGAAGATTTTGGACCCCCCAGGGCATCAAAAAGGTCATCAATTAGGGGCAGTGGATACCTGTTTTTTATTGTGACCTTTTTGAGGGCCCTGTAGTCTGTGACCAGGCAGAGGCCTCCATATTTCTTTGTCACAAAGAAGACAGTGGTGCTGAAGGGTGATTTTGAGGGTCTGATGAGGCCTTTCTCTAGTGCTTTGTCAAGGTAAGCTTTCAGAGTGTTGTCTTCTTGTGGTGTGAGGCAATAGATGGTTTGCTCTTTGGGTACGCTACCTTTTAGGTCAATCTCATGTTGAATACCCCAATCAGGGGGCAGTCCAGGCAGTGTTTCTTAGAATACAGAGGGAAATTTATTGACTAGCTGGTCTCTAATTTGGTTCTGTTTGTGTTGAATTTCTGTGTTTTTGAAGTGGATGACTTCATATGAACATGTGCTCCAATTTATTTTGCTGATGTTGTTTTCTTTCTCTGTTTCCATGATCTTTACAAATATGTGGTCCCTTGTGAGGGTGTCAAGATGTGTCAGGTACACATGGGTCATTATTTGTTAGATTAAGCCAAGGCGCCAGCTTAAGCATTTCAAAGCCTTTTAACTTCTTTGGTATCATTTAAGTCATAAACTTATGTTTTTTGAACATTAGTATAATGCTTAGTTTACTGAAGAAAAGTTTAAGAGTGTAAAATATACAAATAATAGAAATAAATCTTATTTCTATTAGCTGTATTTTTTGCTAAAACCCTTTTTTCTATTTTAATAAGCCAAGAATTAAATTTATGAGTTGCATGGGAGAGTAATAGCAGCCCCAAAGCTATAATTGCTATTACCCTATCTTTGGCTCATATAATTAATTTCTTAGTTATTTTTAGAAAAAAAAGTTGTTGTATTTAAAAGACTATTTACCCTATGTGAAATATAAGTTTTTGTTATGCATCCAACTTCATGAACATGTCCTACTAATCCTTTAGTAGTATCAGCTCTCTTTGTTTCTCTGTCATCTGTGCAGAACTTTGCACAATAATTTATTTTGGAGTACTACTTAACATCCTCAAATGTCAAAGGTGAAGCATACAGCTCACCATCTTTCATTAATTATGAAAGATTAACATAAAATGCTTTGACTTCAAGCCAGCCTTTTTAGGCCTATATTTTCTATCATAGATGTGAAAAAAGATTTTTTGGGAAACATCTGAATTATTTACAAGTGTCTCATATAGACCCTTTCTTTCTTCCTCTCTCTCAAAAACCATTTTGAGATCATTTATGTTTTTTATATACATCTCATTTTCCTTTTGTTTAAATATTTTAGATAATACACCAAAATGACTATCAACAATACTTTTGCCATGACACTCAACAAATCTATTAAACTTAATTGTTCCTTTTATAATTTTAGGTACCTTTTTAAAAAGATAATATAAGAATTCATAAGATCTGAAATGATTACCATTATCAGTCCAAACTTTAATATTTTTAATATTCTTAAATTTATTATTTTTAAGCAGACTTATCAAACACTGACCTGAAAACAAAGAGTCATGAGATAAAATTTCAGATAAAAAGTCATGATACTCATATTTAATTTTCTCATTTTCTTTAAAAGCAATTGCAAATCCTAATAAAGAAATAGGTATTTTCTCATAAAAACAATTATTTGTCTCTATAGGACCCCCACCTATTTTAAAGTTTTCTTTATAGTCTATTACTATAACACATGAATCATTATCAAGATTATTTATATCACTAATATATTCTTTATTTTGATGCTTATAAAACTTTTCATGTAGGTCAATAGATTCCAAATTTTCTTTAATAGATTTAGGCAATGGCAACTTCTTTATACTCAAATTCTTTTTCTTCATTTCTAATGACTTTTTTAAGTTGCAAATGTTACACATATCAGTTTGCTTTTTGCTTTTAATTATATTATTAGGAATAAGCTTATAAAAAGTGGAAAGTGAAATAGAAATATTGTTTTTTATTTTCATATCTTTGTAAATTTCTTTTTTGTTTTCAATAATGAGTATTTTATTTTAGTTGAGTATTCACTCAACTCTTTTTGTAATTCTTCATAAATCAATCCAGGGGATTTTTTAGTGAATTGGCTAGTTGGAAATGAATTTTTTAATATATGTTTTAAAATATTTTTTATGTTTTCTTTCTTTACTGAATCATTTTTTCCTTTTTTATTTTTTGAATTTAATGATGCTTTTTTAGCATTTTTTATTTTTTTAGAATATGAATACTCATTTTTTGTCTTTTTAAATCCACAATCCCAAAGCTCTTTCAGACTGTAGCTTGATGTAACCAATGCCCTTAGGGAAGGAAGGTGCTTGGCAGGGGACTCTGACATCAATTCCTTTAGGTTGTTAAGGAAATCATCTGTCTTAGAATTTTGTATGACAGGTAAGAAGGTACTTTTTCCAAACTCTGTTTTTAATAAGAAATGCTCAACAAAGCTGTTAAGATCACTGCCAGCAGTAAAAAGGAATACTTGTTTAAGCATAGAGATTCTTTCTCTCTTAGTAGAAGCCCCCAGTGAGAAGAAGGGTGTCATCTGAGGTGCAAACTTGATAGGTTCCATAATGATAGTGGTTGGGTTCCTTGGCTTGGTTCAGGCAGTTCTTGCTTGGAAATAGATGTGCAGTTATCAGAGAGGAGTAAAGGTGTGGATTGTAAAGTAAATTTCTGTAAAGTTGAGCTGTTTAAATACCATGTTAGCTGAGCTTTTGCACTACAGGCATAAATTCCCAACTGACCCCCAACTGATCTCCTTAATTTATCAATATCATCCCTGAAGTCTGATATCATTGTTTATTTACCCCTTTTTATATTCTGGTTAACTGTTGATATTTCCGCAAATAGTACTTCAATCTCGCTCAAACTAGTATCATTAGAAAGCCCTTAATATCAGCTTTTGTAATTGTGCTCCAACTTTATATTTCAATACTGATTTAGTATCTTGAAGTGGCTTTAAATGTAAACCTATAAAATTATTATTTGAAATAAAATATGCTAATTAACTCTTAAAGTATGATATTTTAATCAGTAAACTAAATTTAAAGTATAAATCATTATTTAGCTTACTTTTAGTAACCAACTCAAAAACCTTTTTTTAAATAAACTTAAGTTTATTATAACCTTTAACAGTTCTTAAAAAATGAACTTTATATATTTTAAATCTATAAAAACAAAAATATTTTTCTAATCACATATAAATATTTGCTTGTATAATTAAATTTGTATCTTATTTTTATAGATACAATGACTAAGATCATTTTCCATTTAGTTCAAATAAATTTTAACCTTTATAAAATTTAATTAAATAAAGCAAGATTTTGATACATTCTTTTTTATGTTTGAATTTTTTATACATATTATCTCTAGCATACAGTATAAAAATATAATTTTATTAAATAGTTGTATAAAGCTATTTTATTAATATTAAATACTTAAAATTTGGAAAAGAAAAACTTTTACTCTCTTATAAGTTCTTATTATATATTTTCTATAAAATCTAACTTAAGAATAAATTACTTATGCTAAATGAGATCACTGAAATTTCAATAAAAGTTCAGTTTTAATTTTAGTTTTAGTTTTTTTTTAACTTTTTACTAGATTTTTTTTAAAAAATCCAAAATTATTTAATATTTATTAAATATGCAAAAAAGCTATCTGCCCTCTTTTTAAAAAGAGGGATTCAAAAATTATTATATTTTAAATTAAATATTTTAAAAAAACTAAGATTTTAGGCAACAGTTTGATTTCCAACAAAAAGCATCATATCAGTTTTTATTGTATTTTTATGTTGCTCTTTTTAGAATGATGTCATTTTGTACTAATCAGCTTTCAAGAAATAGTGGTATATGAAATAAGATTGTTACTAGCTTTTAATACAGTTTAATTTAGCTGTAAGTAGAAAATGATTAATTTATTATAGATTTTTATATTATAAGGATTAAATAAGATTTATTTTGATAAAATTGTTGTAATTATTTAAATTTATTGATAAGAAAATTAAAACAAAATTTTAAAGTTTTAAGTAGCACAGTTAATAGGAAACAGATTAATCTAACAAATAATGACCCACATGATGGTGGACTTCTCCTCGCTGGATAGTGAGGGTGGCACTATCCCAGTTGATGTGAGGCTTTGTCTTTTGCATCCAATCTAACCCAAGTATGATATTGTATTTGGGGATTGGAATGGTGTGGCCACTAATTGCCGTTTGGATGTCTCCAATTTGGGCTCAGAAAGGTTTTGTCTTGTGGATAACTGGTGTGCTGCGGTTGTCTGCCATGATGACTTTCTTGATGCTACTTCAAATGGTAGGTAACTTCATCAGGTCTTCAAAACTCTTGTTAATGAGTGATTGATTGGCTCCAGTGTTGAATAGTGCTGTGCCCTGGTATCTGCAAAAATGGAAAGGATAGGTAAGAAGTTTATTTCTAGATTGGGCAGCAAACAGTAGAGGATTGCTGGAGAGAACCTGGATCATGGTGATTAAGTCCACGTCCTGTTCTCTGTACGAGTCTTATGAAGAGGGGGAGAGCGGCTTGCCTAAGCACTCCCCTGAGCTTTTCCCTCCTTGTTGGTATCTTTGGTGATGTCCTGGTTGGCTTGTGCAGCATGATTTCCGTTTCAAGGTTGGGTACTGTTGGCTCGGTTGTTTTGCTTATTAGGGCAAGGCTCTCTCTTAACTGCAGGGTTTTCCTTGCGTTTGTTGGTGGTGTGTAGATTGTCAGACTTCTGAGCTGTGTGTTTTCCTTCTAGAAATACATCCTTGAGGTTCTTGCAGCGGTTCATGTCAAACTGATGTCTAATGTGTGTGGGAAGGCCATTGTAGAAGTCCAGGCGTGGCCCAGGTTCATCAAAGTTGATGATATTGGACGCACAATCACATAGTTCTTCATATGCTGCAATGTGTTCTTTGATGGTTTCTGTCATTTTAAAGGTTGGAAGCTTGGTCATAACTACCACATCCGAGTCCTTCATGGAGAACTTTTTGAGGAATGCAGCTTTGAACAGTTCCCAATTTTCCTTCTGATCAGGATGTTGGGCTAGCCATTTGGTAACAAAGCGTGAAGCAGTTCCTGTGACATGGAGGGCAATTTTGCTGACCCAGAGTCTTTGGGGATACTTCACTTGTTTGAACTTGCTCTCAGTGCTGTTGATCCAAAGCAAAGTGTTTTCCCGGTGTAGTCCTGTGAAGGCGCCAATCTCAGCGGTACATAAGCATTGAAACACAATATTGGGTATTTCAGGTTGAGTAGGCGTTGTTGTGGTTGGCGTGATAGTGAACAGTCTGCAGGTTTTGAGAGCGTTGTACTGGTCAATGGGTACAAGGAGATTATCATAGATGACAAGGCCTGGGGGGACGTCTTGTCCTACTTAGTAATCTCTTCAACTGTTAGGGAGCGACATTGCTTGTGTTCTTTTCTTGAAAGGAATTTTTCCTTTGAGTTAGGTAGGTATGGATAATCTACCTGTGCTACCACTGTCGAGTTTATACTTCTGGAAAGTATAATAAACAAAATAAAGGGGAAGATTAAGAAGAGAATGATACTTTATTGGATATGAATATAGGATATTATATAGTATCATGACAAGCCACATGTTGTCCATGTACGTCATGGAGATCATGGGGCTTATCTGAGTAATGTTCCTCTTGATTCACAAGGTTTAATCAAGTTGTGTTCCATTTAGGACCTGGATTGAGTGATCCCTGTCATAGATGGTTAACTGATAATGGTGCCACCAGTTTATTGCCTGGGCGGTGAACCACTCAGTGAGCCGCTCGGTGATTTACTCTGGGCGTTAATTCCCCAAGAAGGAGTAATTGAAGATGTTGCAACACTGCTGAAGATGATTGTGTTGTTTTCTTGGAGGAAGAAATTTAATTCCAAAAACTTATTCAGGGGATGTAATATTACGCCTCCCCTTGGGCCTCCACTTCAATCCTCCCAGGTGCTTGGGGATTTCCACCAAACTGTGCCGGTATAATTATTCAAATATTTACTGAAAAAGCCCAAGAAAAGCCCTCTACTATTACTTGAGTGCTTGCTATGAAGATGCTCTAACTAACCCACCCAAGAGATACCACTGGTTAAATACCATGTGCAAGAGCAGCTGGGCAATGTTGTGTCTCCAAGATAAGGTTCTTAACTTTAGTTTAGGCAGTCTTACTTTCAATTTTGTCCCAATTTTATGCCCTAAGAATAGCTCTCATAGCTTCCTGTACCATTGGTTGGATTGCTTTGAGCCATTCTGCTTCACCCTGTTCTATTTCTTAAATACAGGCAAAAGTTGTAAAAGACCTTGCTTTGTCATTCTAGCCTAATAAAGGTTGAAATTTGTTGTAATTCTGGCCATTTGGCTTTGTCTGTTGCTGGGTAGTGTTCAGGTGGTTCCTCCCCCTTTGGTCTCCCTGGAATTTTTAGTGGCAACCTTTGGTTATTGCTGAAATCATGATTTTATTGGGGTTGAGAGCAATATTGTGTTTCTTAATCTGCCCCCAATCTTCACAGGGAGTGTTGCTTCATCCTCTGTAGTACCCTTGGTTCCTATGGTTCTTCTTTTATGATTCATATGGCAATTAGAACATCTTTTTACTAACTGATTGCTGTACTTTATGGCCAGTTTGGGTTACAACACCTTGGCCAGAGCTCACCAATGATCCATGTGGTGTTTACCATTGTCTTGGAGCTCACTGATAGCTAGAAGAACCCAGTAGCCTGTGTAGTCTCCTACCTCCCCCTGATAAGTTGGCTTTACAGTGAGGTACAATTATTACTTAACTGGAGGGATTTGTGATGCTTAATGAGGATAAAATATTCATTTTAGCTGCTGTAGATCTTAGACCCCACATGAAGTGATTTTCCGGGGCTTCTGCAATACAGGATGTACACTTGGTATGGGTGTGTATTGTCAAAGTTAAATCTTTCAGATTCTCTTAAAACCAGAGGGATGGTATTTTAATTAGTTGGTTCTTATATATGGATGGGTAGCCCTACTGGCTGGGTGGTGTAAGGGGTAATTTTTCTCATTGGTAAAGGGTAGGTGGGGGTGTACACTGGTTCTGAACTTGGGGTAGATATCTGGGTGGGAGATTTCTTTTGGTTTTCTGGGCTATGGTGGACTCCATGTTCGTGGAAAGGAGCTGTCAAGGGCATCTGGATGGTGGGAAAGCTTACATCCTTGCTGTTACTTGGCCAAAGATGTTGAGGAGCCATATCTTTATTGATCATATGTAGCTTGATGTTGTCGTTGTTGATACTTCAATTCAAGTCTACGGTCACATTAATAGTCCATGTATTGCAATTAAGTGGGTGAGTTTAGGGATCGGCATAATGTCCCATTTATCCAGTGGATTTATAGAATTTCCATGGGATCATTTATACACTTGCTTCCGTTAGCTTCTTGATGGCATTTCCAAAGCGGATAATGCCATTTATTTTTCCGACATTAGAATATTCTACCTGCCGGGGGATGGTTCCACAAATCAGATGATAAAGTAAATATTCATTTTATCGTCCACCATTTTCCATAGCTGACTTGCCAACAGTTGATTTTAGAACGGAGCTGCTGCAGTGAGATTTCAATCATCCTCTACTTGGTCTCAAGCGGGATGGGAACCCGACGTGAGGTCACTCTGGAAATTCATTGTGATGGAGAATGACTCACCCTTATTTGAATTTCTGGAAAATTAATTAATTTGAAATGGATTTATTCATCAAATATCTTGCCAATGAAAGCGAAGGCCCGAGATGACTGAATGCCCAGAATAAAATGTTAAATCAATCTGCCATAAAGAAAATAAACCTTGCAACCTGAGTTGCCATCAATCAACCCCCGCCAAATTGTTCCCATAAAAAAATCAACCTCCACCAAAGGATCGTGCACCGAATAGATCTTGGCATAACAAGATGGCTAAAAGCTAATTAAAACATTAAACATGGCTTCCCTCATATCTAGCAGTTTTGTCTCAGTAAGTTTATTAGCTTCGTTACTTGTCTAGTATATTTACCAGGGTTTATACCGCTTTTTTTCTATAAGGATTCTAAGTGACTACTTTTAATTTTAATACTAGTTCCTGTAGGTTCCGATTGCCCAAATATTTGCTTAGTTCGTGGGTCATTTATTTATTTTTTAAAAAATAACAACCCACTTTTTTTTAAAAATGCAAGCCTTTTCCCCAGACTTATTAGTATTTGACTCACCCTGAAAATTCAGTTTTTAATTATCAAGATGATTTTTCTAACCATCTCCTGCTCAGGTCTTGTATTTCTGAATGTCGGAAGAAGGTATCTGCATTTAAAAGTTTGACCTCACCTCAATTAGCCCCAAGCCACTTCTCCTTCCCAAAGGAGGAAGAGAAAATCCTTGCATTTTGGCGTGAGATCGATGCCTTCAAAACCTCCATGAAGCTCTCTGAGGGCAAGCCCGTATTTTCCTTCTATGATGGCCCTCCCTTTGCCACAGGTTTGCCTCATTACGGCCATATTCTAGCTGGTACCATCAAAGATATTGTCACCCGATATGCTAGTCTAACTGGCCATTATGTTGAGCGCCGCTTCGGCTTTGATTGCCATGGACTCCCTATCGAGTTTGAGATTGACAAAGACCTCGGTGTCAAGACCAAGCAGGATGTGCTTAACATGGGAATTGACAAGTATAATGAGGCTTGTCGCTCTATTGTTCTAAGGTACTCAAAGGAGTGGAAGGCTACAGTTGAGCGGTGTGGACGCTGGATTGATTTCGAGAATGGCTATCGCACTATGGACCTAAAGTTCATGGAGTCCATCTGGTGGGTATTCAAGAGCATCTTTGACAAGGGACTTGTCTATCGGGGATATCGTGTTATGCCCTACTCCACTGGCTGTACCACCCCGCTTTCCAACTTTGAGGCTGGTCAAAATTACAAGGATGTTAATGATCCTACAGCTGTTGTAAGCTTCCCCCTGAAAAGCGATCCCAGCGTAGCACTCCTTGCCTGGACAACCACTCCCTGGACACTTCCCAGTAACCTTGCGCTCTGTGTACATCCTGAGTTTGAATACATCAAGATCAAGGATGAGGAAAGCGGGAGTGTCTACGTTCTGTTACAGAAGCTGCTTGGTTCTATTTACAAGGATCCCAAGAAGGCCAAGTTCCAAGTGTTGGAAAAGATCAAGGGTTCTGATTTGGTTGGATTGGAATATGAGCCTCTCTTCCCATACTTTGCCGAACAGTACCGTGGCAAAGCCTTCCGTGTCATCAGTGACACTTATGTGACCGATGACAGTGGTACTGGTATTGTCCACCAGGCTCCTGCTTTTGGTGAAGATGATAACCGCATTTGTCGCGCCTTTGGTGTTATTGACGATGACACCCCACTTCCATGCCCTATTGATGAGAAGGGTTGCTTCGTGGATCCTGTCACTGATTTCAAGGGCATGTATGTTAAAGATGCTGACAAGGACATCCAGAAGGCGTTAAAGGCTTCTGGACGTCTCATCAAGCAATCGCAGCTGATGCACAGCTACCCTTTCTGCTGGCGGTCTGAAACTCCTTTGCTCTATCGAGCTATTCCCTCATGGTTTGTGCGTGTTGCTAGCTCCACTGACAAGCTTCTGGAAAACAATCGCCAATCACGCTGGGTGCCTGATTTCGTCCAAGAGAAGCGGTTTGCCAACTGGCTGGCCAATGCTCGTGACTGGAACATCAGTCGCAATCGTTATTGGGGAACTCCCATCCCGTTGTGGGTGAGTGAGGACTTTGAGGAGGTTGTATGTGTTGGGTCTGTTGCAGAACTAGAAGAGCTGTCTGGCTGTGGCCCCTTGACAGATATCCACAAGGACAAGATTGACCACATCACCATCCCCTCCCGCCAAGGTAAGGGCCAGCTGCGCCGCGTTGAAGAGGTATTTGACTGTTGGTTTGAGAGTGGCAGCATGCCTTATGCTCAGCAGCACTATCCCTTTGAGAATAAGGAAAAGTTTGAGGGCAGCTTTCCCGCAGACTTCATTGCTGAGGGTTTGGACCAGACCCGTGGTTGGTTCTATACTCTGATGGTCCTGTCCACTCACTTATTCAACAAGCCACCCTTTAAAAATCTCATTGTTAATGGACTTGTGCTGGCGGAAGATGGCAAGAAGATGAGCAAGCGGCTTAAGAACTATCCTCCTCCTTCCAAAATCCTCGATCTGTATGGGGCTGACGCCATGCGTCTGTACCTCATCAACTCCCCTGTTGTTCGTGCTGAGCCTTTGCGCTTCAAGGAAAGCGGTGTCAAGGATGTCATCAGCAAAGTATTCCTGCCTTGGTACAACTCGTACCGCTTCTTTGTCAACCAAGTCATTCTCCTCAAGAAGGATTCTGGAGTTGATTTCAAATATGATGCTTCCCAGATCAACCTAACCACCAACACCATGGATCGCTGGATTCTTGCTTCGTGCCAGAGTCTTATCCAGTTTGTTACCCAGGAAATGCAGGCATATCGTCTCTACACTGTTGTACCCCGCCTGCTGCTTTTGATTGACCAGCTTACCAACTGGTATATTCGTTTTAATCGTAAGCGCCTCAAGGGGGAGAACGGTGTCGAGGACTGCCAAGCCGCCCTTAACACCCTGTTCGAGTGTCTCTTCACTCTGTGCCGGACTATGGCCCCCTTCACTCCGTTCCTGGTTGAGAACATGTATCAGTCTCTCAAGGCCTACATGGAAGTCCCTAATGACGGGGCTGATCGTCGGTCCATCCATTTCCTGAGCTTCCCTGAGGCCCGCCCAGAATACTTTGACCCCGAGATTGAACGGGCTGTGGCTGCTATGCAGAGCGTGATTGAATTAGGACGTGTTGTCCGTGAGCGTCATACGCTTGGTCTCAAGACTCCTCTACGCGAGCTAGTGGTTCTGCATTCCAACCCCACATATTTGAGTGACATCAGATCACTTGAACCCTATATCAAAGAGGTATTATAATATGAATTATGTGTTGCTTATAGTTTAGGAACTGAATGTCCGCACTTTAACCGTTACCGATGATGAAGCCAAGTTTGGTGTTCTGTACCGGGCCGAAGCTGATCTCAAAGTCCTTGGTCTTCGTCTCAAGAAGGAACTGCCTAAAGTCAAGAAGGCTCTCCCAAGTCTCACCTCAGATCAAGTCAAGGAATTTGTCACCACTGGCACCATTGAAGTTGCAGGCATTCCTCTTACCCTGGAGGATCTTCAGGTGGTCCGCTACCTTGAGGAGAATAAGGAATCCACCTACTCTCCTAATTCTGACAAGGAGGTTCTCATCCTTTTGGATACCAAGGTGGATGAACTACTGCAAGAAGAAGGACTGGCACGCGAGGTTGTCAATCGTGTACAGCGCCTTCGCAAGAAGACCAACCTGCAGCCCCATGAGGAGGTCAACTACTTTGTCAAGTTTATTCAGGATCCCATCGGTCTAGAAGGAATCATTTCCCGTCAGCAGGATAGCCTGGTGAAGATTCTGAAGCGCGAAATTGTCTGCAATCCCCCCAGCAGCCAGGCAGGGATCATTGTTGAAGAGGAGCAAGAAGTCAATGGTGCCACCTTCTTCCTTACCCTGGTTCGTGATATGTAGTCTCTCAACCTTTAACTCTGGACATACAATTTCAATAAATATAAAGAGTAATTGACTATTTTGAAGTGTTTACAATCACAAAATCAAACCAATAATGACATGTGATCCTGCTTGCAAGTATAAATCTATATTAAGGCCCATGATCCCCTCCCAAACCAAACTGAATTTTGGATGTCAAGATCATGCTAGCCCGTTTTTTGTCATCTTTGATCAACTTTGAACGATCTGGACTAAACCCCAAATCACAACGAAACTTGACCAAGAAATTCACAATAACTCAACCCAATCCAGAAGAAAGTTTCACCACAAGCTGTTGAGGATCAATCTGCTGCAACTAAACTAGATGTAGTGTAGTAACTGAAGGGGGAAGCCACCAGCCCAGGAGGGGGACAGTAAGAGAGATTTGGACCAATTCCTTAATTTAGGAATCCCTGGAATTTATATACCGCCCTCAGCCCCCATCTGGCCATAAAGGGGTGACACAGTGCCAGTAATCAGAACAAGGATTTCTTGTGTATGGATAACTTATCGCAAGATTTTTTTGTGATTAATTTTTCTCCTTATAAGGGGATCCAAGGATTTCCATGCAGGCCAATTTAAGATGCAAAATGCCATCCAATTCCCCATGGGGCAACTTAAAGGACACCTCCTGTGTGCCATGAGATACATTGTCAAGCAAGGTATTAATGCTGGTTGCAATCTTCCCTCTAAGTTATGATGGGCCTCTTATCTACTTCAAACTAAATAGACATAGTATCTTGCTTAATTAGTCCTTGTGTCAAGATTGATAATTCTGGCAATCCAGATATGACCATTTCATGATTACTAACATTCCTAACTTGCCCTACTTCCAAAACCCTTCCAGATCCCCTCCTGATCATCTGGAAATACACCAATCCTCTTTATGTTCTATAATTGCCTTATAAGACTATCACCCAATATTTAATAAAAGTGTTCTTTCTTTTCTATATCTTGCTTCCTCACAGTATCACATCATCACTGGTAGCAGCATATAAGCCAATTTACTACACCATGTCAACAACCAACCATCACACCCCACTTCCGGCAAACCACAAAGTGGTGCTAGCCAGCAACAACCATATATTCAACACTGAAAAATGGTAACAGATTTCTATACCCTTCTGTGAGAAATTCCATACCTTACACAAATACAAAAACAAACATAAGGAGTCTGGAGAAACCTCAAAACCTGAAAACTGCATTATTAAATGCAGATTCAAAAACTAAGTTGGTTAATGGAACTATTAATTTAATTGAGCCAAAAACACATTCAAAACTGATAAATGAATGTGTTTTAAGCAAAAACAAGTATGAAATCAAAAACAAGCATAAAAAACCTGAACAATATATAAATTCCACTTTAAAACTGAAAATTAAGGCTTTGAACGACCATTACAACAACTGTAACAATTCAGCATTAAATTTTGGCTCCAAAAATCATAGTGCAGCCAATCAATCACAAATAGGGCTGTGTCGGATGATAAATGGGACAATTACAGCATTTTTCATAATCATCCCGTCCACCCTTCCCTGTTTCCTTTTTTGGATTCCCCTACATTGGGGGAATCCGAAACAACAAAAACGGACAAGCGTGGTGTGGCAGGAGGGATGCCAAAAGAACAAAGCTGAGCTTTGCCCGCTTTGCCCTTTTACGACATCCTGCCTGGGTACGTGTCTAAGTATCCTAGATGCAATCCTTTTTTGTTTTTTAAATCAGTGGCCTTCTAAAATCTTTACCTTATACTCTAGTTGGTAAAAGGAAAGGTATGTCAGGCAGGCTACCAAAAGAGCAAAGCTGTGCTACGCTCAGCTTCACTCTTTTACGGCAGCCTACTGGTATGTGTTTCCAGTTATAGCTGGTAAAAACTATGATTAAAATAGGTATGAAGTTATATTTTTTGGATTTTAAATTTTTTAGCTTTTTAATGATCTTTATCATAAATCTTTTTAGTGAGCCCCAGGGGTGATGGCAGCCTGCTAGTATGCGTTCCTGGTCTCATACCTAGTAAAACCCTATTTAAAGATACAGCCTCCTTATGATTTCTTGGTAACAATTATTTAGATTTGGCATTGAAATAATATCAGAAATCAATGAGTATATAAAGTTGAGCGGTGAGCAGGTTACCAAAAGAAAAAAGCCATGCTAACCCAGCGCTATTATTCACAGCTTCACACTGTTATCTTTTTCTTCTTCCCTAGCAAAAATACCTTTTTAATAGTTTAGTATGTCTTTTTTAAATTTATTTACTATTCTGGCTGTTAAAATAATAATTTAATGATATCTAAAGTAATTTTTTAATATAAAAATGATAGCTTTATTATGATTACTACTTTTCATTAGAGAAGTATTGGTGTATGCTTTGTAAGTCTCTATTATACTATTATCAAGGCTTTATTAGAGGTCTATAAATTTTTTATACATTATATTTTGATATTTAAGAGACTGGAGATTAATTAAAGTACTTTTAAGAGCTGTTGAGATATACAGACAAACCCAAACATAGACCACCAAGTTTCATACTTAAAAAATTAACAGTTTATACATGTTAACAATAAAATTAGCCAACTTAAGATTTGTTTTGTGCATGACTTCTGTGTGCTCAGCATTTGATTTTGGTTATCTATCTCAACAGCTCTGAAAAGTACTGAATTTTTATCCACATTCTGAAACTGCAGCCCTTTTAAATTCTTTTTTTTCAGTATATATTTTGAAAGCCAAATGACATTAAAGTTCCCCATATTAATAGATATCAAGTACATGTTATAATAAATATCTTTGGTTCCTGAACATTATTTTGTAGTTTATAGGCTTAATATATTCTTTTTGCATCACACTTTTTTACTAAGATACAGTCTTTATTTGTTGGTGACTGCATATTTCATTTATTAATATATTGATATCAATTCTTTTAAATATATGTTAATTCTATATGGTACTCTGATTTTCGATATCATTACTTACTATTTTTGATAAGATAGTGTCTGATTTTGTAGATCTTTTTAGTTATCTAATGTGATGTTGTTTCAGATTCATAACATTTAATTGCATCTTGTTTTATTTTTGTGGGTTAAGTACCCTCTGGTAAGTTATATTGCTTTTGATTTTAGTAAAAACATCATAAAATGAAACTACTGTAATATGGTCTAAACTTGATTATTTATGAATATCTAATATTTTCTCATCTCTTAAAGTTAATTAATTATATTGGCCTTTTAAAAGAGGAACCCTCTAATTTATGAGCAGAAGAAAGTTAAAAAATATATAGTGGCTATTATATATTAAATTTAGGTGGTGCTGGAGTTTTGCAGATGGGAGGGAAATAAAAATTATTATAAATGTTCTATTTGGGTGAAAAAGATTTTAAGGAGACAGGACACTTCTTTATCACATTTAGCCAAAACTTGACTATAACCATTAAACCATGAAAATTAATTAAAAGATTTTAAGCAAATTATAATTTCTTGGTAGAGAACTTAAAATTAAATAGCTTTAAAATATACTTCTTAACATTTATTAATCATGTGAAAAGAAGTTAAAACTTAACATTCAAAATAATAGCTAATAAAAGTTTAAAGCAATGAAGTCAAAGAGATTACCTTAATTGGAAAAAGATGAATTTGGGTAAAAAAGAGCTATTTGGATCAAAAAACTAAATTTGAGAAACAGTTTTTTGTTAAAATATATGTTTACTATAAAAAAACTTACCCAAGCCAGGATCTGCTGTAGGCAGATATCTGGGGCTTGAAATTAAGGTTAGTATTTTTGAAAAGATGACTTACCTAAAACATGATCTGCTACAGGTAAAAATGTGTTTTCTAAAAAAGGTTGATAATCAGAAAAAATGACTTACCCAGCCCAAGATTGGCTTCAGGGAAAAATCTGGCTTTTTAAATCTAGGTTGGTAATTTAGTGAAAAAAAACTTACCATCCCAAGATCTACTGTAGACTAAGTCTATCTAAAAGTATTGAAGGTTAGTAGTTTATTGGAAATGATTACCTGTTCAAATGCAGCTTTATTTTAGTAGGTTTTAAGAGTCAAAACATTGCTTACCAAACCTTAATCAACTTCAGGGCAAAAACCTGGTTTTTAAATTTATGTTAGTAAATTTGATTTGTTAAAATGACTTACCCACCCCAAGATCTGCTGTGGACCAAGTCCATCTAAAAGGATTTGAAGAAGATTAGTAAATTTAATGAAAAGCATACCTGAAATTAAGCCTTGAATTGATTTTTAATTAGTTTTTTTTAAAATTATTACCTCTATAAAACAAAGTTAGCTGCAAATTTTTTTAAAAAATATGCTTACCTTGTTTATCATTGATCAACTATGCTTAAAAAAGTTAGTATTGTGTGTATATTTTGACGCTTACCTTTGAGTTGAAGTGAATCTATTAAGTTTAAGTTGAGAAAGTTAGTATTGTGTTTAGTGAAGGCTTACCTTGGCTTGTACATCTAATCTTATGTTTTAAGCTTTAAAGTAGCCAATCAGATCAGATGATGGCATCTTGTCTTCCAATCATTTTTATTAAGTTTTTATATTTGATTTTGAATGACTTACCTTAATAGCATACCAAAATAGTATACATCTTTTTTAATAATAATCTACTTTAATTCAAACTGCTGCAGGTAGATATGCTGTGAGACACTGCCAAGTGTCCTGCAACTATTCCTGCAGCAGCATCAACTACCAAAACTTTACTATCATTTAGGCACAATCAATATTGTTGTTGGCCTAGTTCAGATGTAAAAACTGGAAAGATTTTCTAACCAAAAACATAGTAAAAAGCTTCCTCTGGGACAAGAGTGGTCTATACTAGACAAGCGTGGTGTGGCAGACAGGATGCCAAAAGAACAAAGCTGAGCTATGCCCGCTTTGCCCTTTTACAGCATCCTGCCTGGGTACGCGTCCAGGTATCCTAGTTGAGTCACATTTTTTTGTTTATTTAAATCAGTGGCCTTTTAAAACTATTTTGTTAAACTCTAGTTGGTAAAAGGAAAGGTGTGTCAGGCAGGCTGTCAAAAGAGCAAAGCTGTGCTACGCTCAGCTTCACTCTTTTACGGCAGCCCGCTGGTATGTGTTTCCAGTTATAGCTGGTAAAAAGCGTTTGATGATGGTTACTGGTATGCATTTCTAGTCTATAGCTGGTAAAAGGAAAGGTGTGTCAGGAAGGCTGCCAAAAGAGCAAAGCTGTGCTACGCTCAGCTTCACTCTTTTACGGCAGCCTGCTGGTATGTGTTTTCAGTTTATAAATATTTCAGTAATATTGACTCTAATAGTTGCTTTTTAATAGCATTTTAATCTTTAGTGTTATAACTCTATTATGATGAGAATTATCAGCATTTATTGATATTGTGTATAAATAAAGGCTTATTGTGCTAAAAGATGTATTTAAAGGCTTACTCAGGCTGAGGATCTTGGAGGAGAAGGACTTCTGAATATACAACGTTTTGGGTCTGACCGCAATTATGATCTGGATCAATTAAGGCTATGATGCCTTGCACATCAGTAGTACGGGAAAGAGCAACATAGAGCTGATCATGAAAAAAGGGATCATGTGTGAGATCAACACCCACGTGGCTCAAGGACTGACCTTGGGATTTGTTGAAAGTCATGGTAAATCCTAGGCAGATTGAAAACTACCAGCACTGTAGAGTAAAATGAAACTCTTCCTCCTCAACCATTGTTAGTCTGGGAATAAGACAGCAGCGGCCCTGATATATCCCAGAGATAATTGTGACTTCAATTGTGTTTCAGAAAAGGGTTGCAACTATGGCCATTGTACCATTGCATAGATATTCAGTGGCATAAATATTCCAAAGGATCATCACTGGAACGCCAACCTTCAGGGTGAGGTGAGATAGAGGCAAGCTGCTGCAATTAAGGGTCTGCATGACCTCAGCAGTAACCAAATCAGCGTTATCTCCTTCTCCTGGGTTGGCACAGTTCTCGGCATTGTAGATATGAGAAGCTTCAGGGCAAGTGTCAAGGATTCTAGAGTTAAACTCAACAACTTGGCGGTTGGTGACAGTTAAGATGCCACAGCCTTTAAAGAATACAGCTGCATTATTGGGGGTTAGGGCTCAAAGCTGTTCAGGAGGATAGATGGCCTGGTTCAGCTGCTCAGATCTGGCAACTTGGGTAACAAAAGGAGGCAAGTGTATTGATCCATAAAGCCTAGCATTAAAAGATATATCTTCCAGGTACCAGGCATAAACCTCATTCTCTTCAGTCTGATGCAGCCACATGTTTTGGTTCAGAAACAAAATCTGAAGCTGGGGCCAAATTCTTGACTGCTGGATGCAGGCTTCAACCTGTTGAGCATGACCACCATTTCAGATCACCAGAAGTGTCTGTTTAAAATCACCTCCAAAAACCACAGGGATCCCACCAAATAGAGCTTTGTTGTTGCAAACATCCCAGAGGGTACGCTCAACGGCCAGCACAACATTATTATGCTGCATAGGGGCCTCATCCCATATGAGTAAGGCTGTCTGACGTAACTGGGTAGCCAGCTGAGATTGATACCCAATGTTACAAACTGAGTTCTCATCCAGGTTAAGAGGCACCTTAAAAGTTGAATGGGCAGTCCGTCTCATTGACAGAAGGCTGGCAGCTAAGCCAGTTGAGGCAACACAGATGACATGTATACCCTGATCACGGTAATGAGCAGCCAGAGCTTGGTAGAGGAATGTTTTCCCAGTACCTCCAGAGCCTTGAAAGAAAAAGTGTGCATGTGTGGAATTCTGGGCAATCTGCTCAGTAATCCAGGTGAAAGCTTCCCGTTGGTTGGCCTTAAGTTGGTCTGGATGAGCTTGAGGCAGTTCAACTGGGGGATTGAAATCCTGAACTGGGTTTCTGGGATCTTCCCATCCTTGATTGTAGTTAGGAAGATGGTAAGCTTCTAAGATTTGACCAAACTTTTGAAGCTCACAGGCAATTAGAAAAAGTCCATAATCAAGATGGGGATCTTGGAGGCCCTCCAAAACAGTCAGAAACTGCAGCCAGTGCTCCAAATCATCATAAAAGCTCTCCCAAAACTCATTCCAAATCCTCAAGCCATTGGAAATGTCTCCAGAGGTGAGGCCCTGAACAAATAGGAGCCGCTGTCTGTGGCCAGAGTGGGTTTCAGCAGTCTCCTGAAAGGCAATTTTCCAGTACTCATCATTGCAAAGCAGACCTAAAGCCTTACATGCCAGGCAGTTGGTGGCATAGGTTATGCGCTCAAGGCCTTCACCAACAGTCCTTAGGTCAGCAAAGCTTGTGCATCCATGCTGAATGGTTAAGAGGAGCCGTACAAAGAAGTGTTCTCCTTGATTGGGGCTAATGTTGCACATACATCTAAACTGCTCACGCTGCTGACGCCTTCTCCAGATCTGGTTTGTAGCATTACAGGTGTAATATTGGGGAAAATATGAATATAGCAGATGCTGTCCATCCTTGTTCCAAGCATTATAAATCATCCAGCCCATGAGAGTTGTTCTAGGGGGGTTCTCTACCTGACAAAGGACATCATCACCAGGAGAAACATAGACCATCTGTTGGTTCTCAGCATGAACGGCCAAACAAATAATCAAAGGATTAATTGAGTGATGAGGGAACTTCATCAGCTCCAAGACAGCCTTTGGCGGGGCAATGTATTGGCCATGGAGATGCTGGCAGACCTTGTTATTTACAGCATTGGGATGCTGGCGCACAATTTCAGCTAAAGGTGCCTGACCCTCAATTGTTGCTGTGCACATGTCTTCTCCCTTTGAGATATATTTTAGGATGTACTTGATTGTTTGGAGGTTGACACAGGCTTCAACATTAATATGTGCCTTGTACTTCCAGATAAGGGCTGGAGAGTACAGAACAACCCAGCTGTTGTTGATGGCAATGTTATCACGTCCTGTCACAGTCTCTGATCCAACCACATTCTGGGGGCTGCAGCGTCTATAATTTGGGTACCTATTGGCAGGTAGGACCGTCTCATCTTGAAACTGTTTCAGAAAGTACTTCAAGTAGCGGTGGCCAGTTGGAAAGTCATGCATGCAAGATGCATTTTGATTCTGATTGCACAGGGTATGGATCATATAGCTCAATACCAAACGCCTAAGCTTGTTGTGGTAAGGGGTAACCGCCATGGGGGGATCTCAGCCCAAATCAGCTGGTCAATGTTCTGAGGCTGCATGTAAAAGTTGTTTGTTGAGCAGAGAAACAGGACACAGTGCATGTGGGGTAGGCCTTGTTTCTGATATTCCATGACACAGAAGTGCCCCAGGTAGGGACCAAAAAATCCACGCTGCATATCCCGGATCAGCTCCTTGATCTTAATATGAAATACCCGGGCAACAATATCAGGCCGGTCCATAGGATTCTCACGGGGGCCAAGCTCACGTCTAATCTCCTCCTAACTACCATTTGCCGTGAACATAATAAAGAGAGTGGGCTTCCCAAGATGACAGACAATGCACATCACATCCTGATAGAGAAGCTGCATATGATAACGTGAACTAATGTGCAAAGAGGGAAGAATAGTACAATGGCCAACTATTTCATGGGGATTGTCAATATCAGTCCACATATAGTAATCTGTAAGGTTGTTATAAAACTCTGCTCTGAAGACATCTTGATGGTTTTCAACATACTGCAGGCGCATCATATTGCAAGAGGCCCAGGCATCAACAAAAAACTGCTGAAACAGGCAGTAGGCAAGAAAAATTATAGCTGGCTGAGTATTTCACTGAAACAGGCGGTAACAATAATAGTCACACATGCTGAGCCGGCAAGCTGTAGGTGTATCCCCATCCATGTGATGCAAGCCAAAGCTAAAGCCCAAGTCACCCCAGGGAAAGAGAAGGACATAATGAGTTGGCATGTATTTAGCAACTGTTGGATCAATTCTTTCAGTGTGTCTATCACGTAAGCACATCAAGACATGCCGCCAATTATGTTCACCATCCTCCTCAGCAGCCAAGGCAGGGGGAAGCAGAGCAGCAATCTGAGGCTGCTGGGGCAAATTATAGGTGCAATGATCATTGCCTGCTTCAACTGTCAAGTTTAAGTTGGGATGAAGATAGGCTGCAGCATCAAGATGTGCTCTGGTGTACTCTTGGACAATCTCAGTGGCAGTACAATAGATCCAAACAAAGGGATTAACTTGACAGATTACACAATCTAGCAACTGCAGTAGCTCACCATCAAGCCCAGGGGTTCTCTGCATGCGCTGACGTAAGGAAAGCTCAGGATCAATAAAGTAAAGCTGGTTATACACATGGTTTTGACCCTCAGCAGGAAAAAAGAGTATTGAACATGGTATAACTCCCCATAAATAAAGTAGGGAACATAGTGAAGATTTTCTCCCAAGCAACAGTCTTGCTCTAAAAGTTATCAGTTAGATGAAAATTGAAAATAGTTACCCACAATGAGTGAGTTCATTGCCAAGGCAGCATTGTACTGGTAAATGTTTTCAAGAAAGTTAGTTGCCTGGGGGTGCGTTGAGTGTACAGGGCATGAATCTCCTCAGGAATTGGTTGAAGCAGAGGCAGCTGAACAGTTCCATCATTGCAGCAAAGGGTAAACCTAAGGCAAGCAGGTCTAGTAACCCAGGTACCCTCACAGGCCCAGTGTAAAGCTTGGCACCGCTCACACACTGCATTCATCAAGCCTATATTTAGAGGAACCCAGGTATCTCTTCTATTAAAAAAAGCATCTGGATCATCCTCAACAAGGTTTTCAGGAATAACACTGCCCCTTCTAGCAGGCTCCTGAGCTTGGATATCTTGACAGATTTTACAGGTTCTAACCTGGCAACCATTGGGAAGACGGAACTGAGTGGTAGCATAATATAAAAGGCAATCTATACAGCGCTGAAGGTTTGGGTGATGTTGGCCATCCTGATCTGGGTTGGCAAGCAGATGCTGAAGATTTTGTGCATCAAGATTTTCTAGGTTTAAATTTCTTCTAGCCATTTTAAAAGCTTTTCTTAAAAGTAACAATGGGCGTAAATTTGTAAATACACAGTTAAGCCCCAAAGAAACCCAATAAGGGCTTCTTCAGGGCTGTCATCTCTTTATTATATAAGCAAAGTTATAGGCTAAGTAGGGAAAACTTTCTGTCATTTAAAGCTTAGTAAATCATATATGGAGCTGTTTTTTAACTGAAATAGTCAGAAAAAATCCTCAAAACTATTCAAAACATTGAAAAGTGCAAATGTGACCATTTCTAATAAAGTTATATTCTTTGTGTAAAGCTTTTTTATTTATTGTCCTTATATTTTTTTGTATAAAAATAAAAATCTGTTTCTTCTTATAAATACTTCATCTTTATTTAATAGCTTGTTTAAACCTGGGGCAGGTTTATGAAAGATTACCACATATTATTTAAACCTGGGTCAGGTTTATGAAAGAATTACCACAGATCAACAGCAAATTAGATATATGTTTATATGGTTTAGTATCTTTTAGTTTTTTAAAATTACCTTTTATAAAAAACTGGTTGTTAGAATCAGTTAAGTTTACTATTAACCTCAATAGATAGATCAAATTAAAGCCCTGCCCATGATCTGTAGCAGGTAAAATAGGGGTTTTTTAGATAAAGGTTAGTGGTTTACACAAAAAATGTCTTACCCAGCCCAAGATTGGCTCCAGTTCAAAAATCAGGGCTACTTTAATCAAAATTAGTAAATTTAATAAAAAATTGACTTACCAACCCCAAGATCTGCTGTAGACCTTTACATCTAAAAAAGGATTTGAAGGTTAGTGGTTTTTTTTGGAAATAGTTACTTAAACACAGCTTTATTTTTAAAAGGTTTGAGAATCAAAACAATCCTTACCAACCCAAGTCTAAATCAGGGTAATAATCTGTTTTTTTAATCTAGGTTATTTATATTAGTAAAAAAGCCTACCTAACCTTGATCTGGTTTGGAGCAAAGCTCCTTCAAAAAAGAATAGAAGTTAGTAGCTTTATTAAATGTAATGATGAAATGCTTACTTGAAATTAGCTTTGTTTTGAATCTCTGAATTAATTAGTTTCTTTTAACTTCTAGTTAGTTTTTATATTTAACTTAGCTTCAAAACTTTTAAAAGTATGCTTACCTCAAACATCTTTGATCAATTACGCTTCAAACAGTTAGAATAGTGCATGTTTTGAAGCTTACCTTTGTTTTGAAGTGAATCTATAAGTTTAAAGTGAAAAAGTTAGTACTTTGTTTAGTTAAGGCTTACCTTGGCTTAGTTGATGCTAATCTTATCTTCTTGGCGGAGAAATAGACTGATTGACCAATCATTGCTCATGATTTCATTTCTAGCTCCAATGGTTATCAGTAAGTTTTTAACTAGAAATTTAAATGTCTTACCTTAATATCAAACTGGATTAATTTACATCCACTTTCTATATATTCTACTTTAATTTCAACTGCTGCAGGCTGGGATGCTGCAAGACACTACCAAGTGTCCAACAACCCCTCCTGCGGCAGCATCAACCATCAAAACCAAACTGTTTGATAGGCACAACTGATAGCGTCATTGGCCCAGTTTGGACTTAAAAACAGGAAAGTTTTTCCAGGCCAACACTTGAGAAAAAGCCTCGCTGGCGACTTGGCAGGGTAAAGAAGATTCCAGAGGAAGAAGATATTCTTCCTCTGGAATCCAGAGCCACTCAGATGGCATCCGGTGGATTTCCCACCAGATGCCATGAGTGTGTGCCAGCCATTTGGGCTTGGCACAAATCAAAGGTATGCAATTTTTCCAATATATACTAACTTTTAATAAACAGTAAAAACTAAATCAAAGTATCTCAGCAAATAATAAACCAATCTTAATGTCCAATAGCTTATTTTAAAGCTACAGATAAGCTCTATCTTTTAAAAGAATTTATAAAAATAAAACTTCAGATTTTTTTCTAGCTTTACTAAACTTAATTGTAATACTCCAATTATTTAGATTTATTTTTTATTTATATCTGGAATATACAATTCTAATTTTAAATAAATATAGTTGTCATCAATGAATCAATGTATATTGTTATATTTTTAAACTTTCATTAATTATCATATGTTTAATTAAATTTAATTTTAAAATAATTTCTTAAAATTAAACTCCAAAATGGACTTGATTTAACCTGGTTTTAAAAAACCAGGGTTCCACACTTCCCTAAATCCACTGGATGTAAATCCAATTTGAATTTACATCCAGTGGATGTGGAAGGAAACAATTATGAGTGAATCTTCTCAAGGAAGATTCACTTGGAATCATTTCTGGATTTTGGACAGGTGCTCCTTTTTAGAAAAGGAGCCACCTGTCCAAAATCTGATGCAGCCCTAATCACAAATTAAATGTATAAATGGTCCAAACCAGACTTTCAGGGACCTAGAAGGCCAATCAAACCTAGAGAACTACCCAAGCCACTGCAATACTGCACATCCAGCTCCAGATACCATCCCCAACTTAATTGAGGTACAATACTGCAATGTAATATTCCAACCTGCCTCTTCTTGCATTGCAGCCTGCAGCTTGCTTTAGCCTGCAAGGCAATACGTCTACCCGACACTTGCAGGTTAGCCTGGTAAACTCTATGATCCATCCCCCAAATTATCTCAGTATTTAAACTGAACATTTTCCCTTGAGCTAAGTGCTCCAATAATTTCTTTATTCCTATCAACCAATAAATCTATATTTTCAATTCTAAACACTTGATTAGTAGATTCTAAGGGTTCTTCCCCAACAGCATGAAGTTCATCTTCCTTGTATGAACTTTTTGTGTGTTTTTAAGTTATGGGCAAGCAAATTTTAACTTCAAAAACCTCAAACCAACTCCTACTGAAAAATCTGAAGACTCAATTTGGTATTGATTTGGTCTGCATCAAAGACATGCCCCTTACGTTGAAACAGCTTGATTCCCACCTATCATCCACCCCAAGGCCCCCTGGTTGGTCTTGGGATACACCAGTGTCTATTATATCCTCAGCCACTTCACTCCCTTCTTGGGAAGATTCCACCTATTTGGTCACCTTCTACACATGTTGATGATGAGGATTCCAGTAGGTTCCACTCTGATCAAATTCAACTTGGGAGCTCTACTCCATTCAATTGGAGAAATACTTCCCAGTGAGTGGATCCCTGACACCTTCACAATCAACACAGATTGCCCCACAGGATACACTGTATATGACACTATATCATGCCTGCCAGCATGGCACACACCCTAAGCCACACAACCACCTTTCTGGGTATGTTGGCCTCAATAGTGCAAAACAACAACAGCCAAGCTGGCCTGATCAATATTAACTACTTGGGAATGCAAAATTTTCAGGCAAAACAAGGGAGAAGATAACTACCTTGCTGCAGCACACAGCAGCCAAACTCTGCACAACTAAAGTTTCCCAGAAAAGATGGGTACAGAAATCTGGTAAGCTTTTCATTAAGGCCACTAACAATTAGGTTTCCGCCTGGGATGGCAACATCTCTGTCAACCAGCTAGATAGCTGTATGAATCTATCCCCCTTAGCCTTAGATAGAACCATTTTCCCTTGGCAATCAAAGATATCTATCTAAAGCCTCAACAAACCTTTAAATGCTTTGGCAGAATTGGCCCACACTGTTGCCAAGCAATTTTTTAGTGTATTTTTCCCAAGCTTCTTTATTCTTGCTCAACTTTTATTGTCCAACTGCAGAGAAACCTCTGGTTGATTTGGTTTCTTACATGGTTTGGGTATGTCCCCTCTTTTAGTTTTTGTTTGCCACCTGTCATGGGTAGACCCTCAGGGTGCCAGACTACAGGTGAATGAGGCAGCAGGGATTGGACCTGTAACTCTGAGTTGCTGCACTAAGCGGAGATTGCTCCCAACCAGTGTATTTATTGAGGCCTTGGTAAACTATCCCAAAGGACTCTACCACATGGTGATTGTGCTTGCCTCAAACAGCTTTGCTGCCTTTCAAAACTTTGACAATAGAGTAAGACAGAACTAACACTTGTCTAGCCCAAAGGCAAAAGGTGGCTCAAAGAGACCTAACCCCAGGAAACTTAATCCCTGTTTTACTTGACACTGACAGTCATGATTTGTATTTGCTCCTAGGAGACCCAACCTTTAACTCTCCTGTTACAGAGGCACACAACAGCCAATTTGACAACAGTGGTGAAATCAGCTGCAGGGATGTAAAAGTAGAATTACAAAGTGAGAATTTAAAAGTGGCCAAGTCAACAATTTTAAAATTTTGAAATTAAATTAAAACAACTCATCTGAAATTAAAATTTATTATGGCCATATAAAATGCCTTTTATTTATTTGATCAACTAAAAAAGTCAAGGAAAAGGAGCTACTCTATTATAAAAAGCATTTTGAAAATTTAAAAAGTGTTGACTTGGCCACTTTTAGATTCTCACTTTTGAATTCTCAATTTTACATCCCTAAAGTCAATTTTGCCACTGTTGCCGCCAATTCATACACCAAACTGTCAGAAATATTCCTGAAATTAACCAAATTTTCACCAAGGTGCCAATTTGGGGAGAGAAGGGAATTCCAAACCCAAAGTATTCCCAATACAAATTGGATTCCCCCCTCTCAATTAGGAAAATAAAATAAAAGTAAAAATGGAACTTGGGAACTCCTGGAATAATTTATCATCTGGGCAGGCGCCTGCCAGCACCCCCTGCCAGCCTCTTACCTCCCAGCCAGCTGCCAGCGGGCCTTCTGCCAGCCTCCTGCCTGCCTGCTTGCTTGCTCCCCAGGTCCCAGCCTGCTACCAACAGGCCTGCCGCCAGCCTCCTGCCTGCTTGTTCCCCAGGCCCCAGCCTGCCGCCAACAAGCCTGCTGCCTGCCTCCTGGGTCCCAGCATGCTGCCAGCCACCCATCAAGGTGCCAGCTCCCACCATTCTCCAGCCAATCAGAGGGCATCCTCACCTGTGGTCAATCAAATAAGTCCCTGACCACAGGGCCAAAATTAGAGAAAAATCCCTGCCTGTTAGAGTGAAATGCTATGCTGCATGATTCAAGGAAATACAATAAGGATATAGTAAGCAAATTGTGAGTTGCTTGACAAGCAGGAGGCCAAATTGGGAGGAAAGTTTCAACATCTTGGAGCCAGTGGCAGTGTAGCAGAAGATGGAGGCAAAAATTGTCAATGGGCAAATGATTTGCAAGAAATTTTTGAAAAAGAATCCAAAGGCGTCAACATGTAAAGGGCAGGCCAGGGTGCAGCCATAAAATCAATGGCAACCTTAAGCATAAAAAAGCTAATTGTTCAAAGACAGGGGCAAACAGCCCCAGATGAGCTAACATTATTGGAATGACTTTCTTTTATTTCAGGTGATAAGGAGCGCCTTTTGGGGAAGCTTCAAATATGGAATTAGGAAAGAAGAGAAGTTTATTTTATTAGATAACACTTTAGACTTATATAGACTTGACTATGGCAGAGATTTAGTTGGATAAAACCTAGGGGTCAGTCATGTGCAGGATGGGTTTGAGCCACTGGATACTTGGACAATCATGTGATATTGCTTGGTTACAGTAGTTTTAAAAGCTATGGCAACAAGCAAAAATACTTCAGATTTAAACAAAATCCAACTCTCAGGTTAAAATATACACTCTTTTAACAGGGTTTATTGGCGTTAATGGGAAAAATAGGTCAACACAGCAACAAAGTACTCACACGCAAAACAAAAACTTTCAAAATATAACCCAAAATACATGGATTCACAAACAGAATGATGTGAGTTGACTTTTGGTGTACATATCTTTAATATGTGAATTGGTGACAAAATACACCCAAGCGTGGTGTGTCAAAATTCAATCCAAAAAAAACACAATAGCAACTCACTATGTAAAAAAAACCACTCAATCAGTTTGTGCAATGGGCTGTAATCAAGAATGATACCAAGGTACCTAAAATAAGACACAAGATCTGAAGCATAAATTTTAAAAATATTGTGTTGGGTGCTTAATTTGGCGTGAAATATGAGAAAATGGGTGGAAATTATTTTGGGTATTCTAAAATGGGTGTGGTAAAACCAAAAACAACTAACTAAGAAATAAAAAATCTATAATTGGGATATTGGGTGGGAAAAAATATTAATTGAATATCCATAAACAGATAAAAGCAAAAATTAAAAATAGGGAGTAACTTAATTAAGTTTTATTTAATATTTATTAAATTCTCAAAATGGAAGGAACACAGCAACAGACTACCATTGTACCTGTTGTGCACCGCGGTTGCAGTTGCCCCGCAGGTCAAAGAATAGACTTAGTGCAACACAAGTGCCTACTCAGGAGGGAGGCAGGAGAGGAGAGTTCCATAGTGACGCTGCACTGACACAGCTGGTTCAAGGAGCACAAGCTGCTAGGGTGCAGAGCATAAACCCTTGGGTCCCAAAGTTGACCTGGAAGCTCACTAAGGTTACCTTCACCAAGAAAGTTAGAGAAAAGGTAGAACTTACTTCATATGTGTTTGACGTTGTGTACTGGCAAGAGTCGGTCCTGTCAGCCATGCTGGAGAAGATGAAGCCTGTACTTGATACTATCTACAAGCCCTACGTCAGTGATGGCAATCAGGAGGAGGACAAGGAGCCCAAGTTTTACCAAACCAATGAGGGACAGTTAGTGCTAAAGAAAGTTGCTGCGTTTTACACCAAGGTGCCCATTCCCTGTGTTGTGCCCAACGCCAACCAGCCAATCCCCACCGCTAAAAAGCCCACTCACAAGCGCATTCCTGACATTAAGCGCATCATCCTTCTCTGGCTCATGCAGGAATCTGGTGATTACAAGGCGGCTGCGGCTCTTGTTGGGGTGGATCCCAAGTACGCCTCAAAGACCTTAAACAAGTTCATTGATACTGGCCAAGTCCTTGCCACAGAGAAATCCTTGTGTGTTTCTTCCATGCTCACCAAGGAGCACAAATGGGCAATCTGCCAGTAGATAACTCAAGATTGCCATCTTGAACTGGCAAATATACAGGCCAGGGTCAAGTCTGCTTTTGGGGTTGAGGCCTCAATTTCCTTCTATTATCATTTGATCAAGAGAATGCGCTTTTCCTGGAAAAAGCTCAGGGTATCCCCCTACAATCAGAACACCCCAGCCAGTATTGAGACCTGGAAAAATTACGCTGAGGCATACACTGCCCTCAAAGCCAAGGGGACAGTGAAATTCTATTATATCAACAAATTAGCATTTGCCTCATTGATGCGCAATGGGTATGGGTATGTCCCCAAAGGCTCCAATGACAGGATGGTTTGGTGTGCTGCAGTCCGCGCCTCAGCATACTCAATGGTGGCTCTCCTTGGTCCAAAGGGGGTTGAGCTTTATCAAATGATATTGGGTTCTCACAACAGCTGTACTTTCTTGTCATTCCTCCAATTGGTCCAGGAGCACCTGAGGCGCACAAGCCCGGGCTTCACCAATGTAATTGTATTGGACAATGTTGGTCTCCACAAAGTGGCTGACATTTTTGAGGAATTTCCAATGATTGACACAAGCATTGCAGTGGGCCTCCAGCAATTGTCCACGGCAAATTTGCACCTTCTCTTCCTCCCTGCCAATTTGTCCTTCCTAAATCCCATTGAGTAAGTCTTTGGGTGGCTCAAGGAAGTCATCAATCAAGGAACCCCTCCAGGGACCAAGGACCTGTTTGATTTGCTGCAGGCCGGGATCCATACCCTCCCAGCTGAGACCATGGCCAAATTCTATGGCCACGCTGATTTGTTCATCCCCGCGTGCCTAGCCAAACAGCCAATCAATAAAAGCTTAGTGTGTCCAACTTTTTTATTTTCTCTAATTTACTATTCAAGATTTATTGATTATCATTTTATATTTAGATGGTTCCATGCCTGCAATCACATTCAGAAGATCCATCAATAGATGTAAGTAATTTATTTATTTTATTATATATTATTTAATATGTCATCTGAAGTTATCCCAAATGCTTGATACTGGATTATGCAAATATATTTATATCACTTTTGTCAAATAAATATAAAATAGTCTTATAAAAATTAAACGTAAATTGTAAGGTTTAAATTTATTTTCTTACTGTATTATTTTATACTTTTATGAAACCCATTTCTGCAATATATTTTGCAAATCTTGTTTGCTAAAATATTATTTTAAAATTATTTATAATATAAAAATATAGTAGAGTATAACTATATTTATTGATATAGAGATAAAATTAAGTGCACCTATAATGGGTTCAGCGGTATGTACCCACCCCGCAATGGAGGTGGTGCACAACCTCCACTGCCACACTGTGGACGGTGGATACACCCTTATTAAAGTATTTGCGCCTGCTGGTAAAAGGAAGGATGGTAAGGTGGGAATGGAGGAGCAGATTTTCTGGCAGGGCTGCAAACCCAAAGATGCCAGCCAGGACCAGGGCATCCTGGATGTTGTGATCCACTGAGTCATACACAGGGGGGACCTTCTTCCCATCCAGTGAGAGCCTGGCCTTGTTGACCCCAAGAAGAACCCCGTCTAGGTCCTCTACACTGGCGCTCATCCCAAAGAAGAAAAGATACCCAAGGTAAACAACAAGGTGAAGCCTTTGTCCAGCAAAGGCTTCTATAAACTTGCACAATTTGTTGTATACAGCACTAATCTTCTTCTTGTGTTTGGTTTTGGCAAAGGTCAGCTCCATAGCTGCAGGGACCCCCATCTTGTCAGCACTCCAGGCTAGCCTGAAGTCCACCAGGAGGATTTTTGTCTTCTTTACAGCTGTTGCGTCTGCAACAGCCAATTTTGACACTGCACGCCCAAAGTTCTCCAACAGGTAAGAGATGATATGCTCCACCGGGAAGCAGAAGCAAGTAGCCGCATGAGCCTGGCCCATCTCTGGTATATTCTTGAATGGGAGCGTTACCAGGACGTCCTAAAAAGCTCAATGGAGTTTACACAGTAAACTCCACTGAGTTTAACTGGGTCCAGGCGGACCAGTTGGGCATCCTTGTAGGCAGTAACTGCCCACTCAGATGCCCCCTCACCATGCAAAAGCCCAGCCAATGCCTCCCTGGACATTGGGAATGTACCATGGATCCTGTCTTCAAGCTCCTGCAAGACAGGGGGGACAGGAAAAGCTGTTTGGCCACATGAGTGGCGTAGTTGGAGTATAAGGTGGGGGGGACAAAAGGAACCAGGACCCAGAAGAGTTCACCATAAACATCTTCTAAAAAAAGGTAAGTATTTAAGAATTTTTATTAATTAAACTTTTTTAGGTTACCTTCTTGGGTTTCTTCCTTGCTGGCGGCTTCAGCCGGCTTTGCCATTCTTGGCGCAAGCAATTGGGCCGGCAATTTGGTATCCTCTGCCCTGGCACGCTTGGCGGGTTTGAGGTGGGCATACATCTCCAGGTCATCAACCCAGACAGACGGCGCGGAAAGATTGTATGCCTTGAACTGGAGGCCCTTGACCACAGTTTTTTGAATATTTAGTAAGCGCTCAATTGTCTTCTCTGGGGTGTCTGGCGTTTTTGACATTAGTGCCTTTCTGGACACCTTGTCAATTTTGTCCCCAGTGAGAACAGCGGACTTCACTTTGGCTTTGACCTTGCGGTCAATGTCCTTTATTTTGGCAATTGCCAAGTTGAGGTCCTTCAGAAGCTTTTCCAATTCTCTCATTGAGTTTTCACTAACCTTTCCATATGTTTTTATAGCTTTTGCCCCAATAAATTCTGTATTATTTTGATACTGTTGCCTCTTTGTTTATTCCTTTTTGTTTTCCCATTTACTACATTATCCCATCTTTTTACCCATTGTGTATATGTTTTACGCTCATCTCAATATGTGTCATTTGCTTTGTGTTGGCATTGTTTCCTTGATTACCATATTATTTTTGGCGCTTGACATAGCCCCTTGTGAAAATATTAAAAACAGTTTGGTGATTAACTGAATTTAAATTAGAAAATTATAGTGTTAACTGTTTTTAGATAAAGTTATTACTGATCCAAATTAAAAACCTTAATGATAAACTTTTAGCCAATCAGGAGCCAAGTGATAAAGTGATTGTTGTGACATAAAAGGTCATTCAATAATTCTTTGATGCATGTGCAATAATTAATATGGTTGGCTGGATGTTTTGCCATTGTATGCCATTGCCGCTGTGGTGAGTTGTTGATGGACTAGTGCCCAATCAGCTGCTGGGTTAGCACTAGTCTATCAACAACTTTCCACAGCAGCAATGGCATACAATGGCAAAACATCCAGCCAATCATATTAATTAGCGCACATGCATCAAAGAATTATTGAATGACCCTTTATGTCACAACAATCACTTTATCACTTGGCTCCTGATTAGCTTAAAGTTTATCATTAAGGTTTTGAATTTGGATCAGTAACAACTTTATCTAAAAACAGTTATCACTATAAATTTCTAATTTATATTCAGTTGATCACCAAATTGTTTTTAATATTTTCACAAGGGGATGTGTTTGAGTGCTAAAAATAACTGTGTTCAGGATCTAGATACACAACATAGTAAATATATGATTTTATAGAAATAAGCTGAACATAAAGAATATAGCCAACTATAAACAAAGAGAACACAAACAATTGAAATTCAAAATAAAGATAATATAAATAGAATTTTTTTGGGACCAGGGGGTTTATTGAGGCAGGGAAGAGTGATGCCTAGTAGGCAGAATGGCGCGGGAAGGAAGACATAGAGGCAGTGCTAGCCTGGGGGGTCTGGGATTGGATGGGTCGGGTTTGCAGGTGGGGGGTTTTGGTGGCGGGGGTGGAGGCAGGAGGATTGCACGTGATGGCCGCCATATACCGCTCACTGTACTCCTCATCAGTCATTGGCTGGATGGGCTAATAGGTGGCTGTGGCACAGGGTGGGAGGCGCTTATCCTTGCGTGATTGGTTGCCCATGTTCACATGGAAAACCATATGTGCAAACAAGTCAGCCACCATTTGGTGACCAAAGAGAAAATTGTGATCAAGGACCCCAAGATAGAGGTTGTTGAAAGCCTGAGGGCGGCGCTCCCGGAGTCTATCTCCAATATTAAAGAACACAACATCTGCCAGGTGGACGTTGGCATGACCAGCTGGGTACACTGAGGCCTGGTGCCCACGTTGCTGGATGGCCTTGAGGACAGTAGAGCTACCCTCCACCTGGTGGCTCAAGAAAATCTGGTACTTGGAATTTGAGCCATCCCAGGAGTCAAGTAATCCACTGAGAATGTGGCTGTATGAGTAGTCATCAATGAAATCTGGGTTTGCCCAATAGTAGACAAAACCCTTGGCTGAAACAGCCAGAAATGCACTAATGAATGTCCCCTTCTTGACCTTCTTTCTTCCATTCTTGGTGGCGGCTTTTCCTTGATCACCAAAATTGTCAAATGCAATTGATAACTTGTAGTACAAGACAAACATGATGTCATCTGTTAGACTTGTCAAGCATCTGACCAGGGTTGATTCAATTGCGGTGTCATATGGTGAATCCTCAGCGCCATCCCATTGGTTGCCGGCAAAATTTGTAGGAACCCTAATTGAAGACACCTTTCTGTGCATCCAGAGCTGCACCATGTGCTCAGACACCCAAATGCCATGGTGCGCAAGTTGCTTCTGGACCTGGGTCAAGGAAAGCTTGGGATCCTGCTGCAGGAGGTCAAGCATGATTGGGTATGCCTCAGATATTTGTGACTCAGGGGCCTTCTTGGGCTTCTTGGCTATCCCAATCAGATTTCCCTTATTCATCAGATTGTTGAATTCCTGCATGACAGTAGCCCAGGTGAATTGTAATTGGCTGGATATCTGATCCCAGGACAGACCTTGCAGGTTGAGTGCCATAATTTCCTGAAGAATTTGGGAAGTGATTATTCTGCATTTGGGGCGCTGGGCGGCGGGAGCTGAAGCCTGATTGGCTGAGGGGGGGCAGGTTGGGCAGTGGCGGGAAGTTGTTCCAAATCAAGGTTGCAACCCTGATTGGTTGGTTGATGGGCAGCTTGTGCAGGGGTGGGTGTGGGAGCAAGGGCAGAGCTAGACGCTAAGTGACTCTCAAATAAGTCAAAGCCATATGGGTCGGGGGACAGTAACAGGTCAGCTTCCTTGTTATCCGCCTCAAAGGCTTGGGTGTAAACAGGTGCCTCCACGTTCTGAGCCTTGCCTCCATTGAAGCTGGTCTGGCTGCTGCTGGCTTGGCTGCTAGCGCAGTTGAAGATGTTGCTTGTAAAAACCATTGTAAAAAACCTAGGATAAAATCACTAAAAGTAGAAATTTTAAAAATTAATAATTTATTTTTATTGTAATCTTGAGCCTATATTTGGAAGGTTCTCAAAACCATTTCATACAAATCTGAAGCCATGAAAATGAATAAAATGCCTCTGTTCCTAAATTAGATAGCTGTTGATTGTCTGTTAAACTGTTTTTTTTATTTTAGGCTGCTCATAAACATATCTTGTGTGACTTGATTTTGTTTTGTGCTTGTGGAATCTTGCTTCTAGTTTGCTCAATTTTTTTTCCATTTTAGTCCTTCTGTTGGTCCCTCATTGGAATCCTTATTGGATTATAATATACTCTGGAACAGCATACATCCATTTCACTTGTTGTGTCAGTTCATTTTGTTTGTGGTTTGAACTACACTGCTTGATGTATGCTTTAATTTTGGATAATGGGTTATTGAAATTTTGTTTTTGGTTTGACAGTTCATTTATTAACCAAAAATATTTAAATTAATTGAATCCTGAATCTTGCGCAACTTGGATTTTGTTTAAATCTGAAACCATTTTGTTTAAATCTGAAGTATTTTTGCTTGTTGCCATAGATTTTAAAACTACTGTACCATTCTTGGTATGTCAAACGGTATATTGGAAGGGCACCAAATTGGGCGTGGTTGGATGTTAAGTAGGTTGTTGGTAGCCAGCATGCTTGTACATCCAGACCCTTGACACCCCCTTAAGGGATTACTCTGGTGCGTCAGGAGGGGATTTATTTTCACGGCTACCACCTGATGCTCCTGGAGCTGTTTACTAGTTGAAACTAGTCTGGTCAAGTGTTCTCCTTTATTTCAGTGGAGATGGGTCCTGTGGTATTTCTTGATGATTGGGGTTTTGGCACCTTGGAACTTTACTAGATAGGTGTTGTGATCTAGTCTGTACTTGATGATTTTTCCTGGTCCCTGGTGTACTGAATCTAGTTTCTTTCTGTTGCCAGCTAGAACCCAGACAGGGGAGTCAATGGGAAGTGGTTCCTCTGTGGAGGTTACCTTTTGTGTTTTAAGCCTCTTTATTTCTGTTATTTTAGCTTTGTGGCATATTTGTTGTAGATTTGGTACTTGTTCTACTGTGAGGGGTCTCCCTGGGGGGATCTTTATTTATGGCTGTTTGTTGCGGGTAACTATCTCTGGTTTGTATCTGTATGTTAGTCTAAACAGTGAGTAGCCTGTCCCTTGATTGGTGTGGACCTGGGATACTAGTAATGCATGTTTCATGTATAGTGGCCATGTGTCTTTTGCTTTGCCATCCATTATTTTCTCTAGGGTCCTGATAAGGCTGCCGTTGAGGTGTTCCACTCTGCTGTTGGCTTGTGGCCTGTATGGAGAGGTTGTGGAATGTTTAATGTTTTTGGATTTTAAGTTGTTGTTTACTATCTGACATGATAACTTGGTTGCTCCATCAGTTATGATGTATTCTGGAGTGCTGTAGTTAGCTATGATCACTTTGTTAATAAAACAGTTGATGGTTTCTGATTTATGGTCCTTTGTTGCCCAGAAGATGGGCCAGCATATGACAAAGTCAATAGCCACAATTAAGAAATGTTGGTTTGCTTTTGTTTCTGGGAAGGGGCCCACTACATCTAGCCCCCAAACCTTGAATGGCTCAGGGTCCAGTACTGGGTTGACCGTTGGATGAAGAGCCTTAGTGCTGGTGTATTTCTTGCACACTGTGCACTTTTTCAGAACATCAAATATATCCTGTTTGAGATTGGACCACCATACTATCTCTTTTAATGTGAGATATAGGTTGTTAGCCTTTGTATGTCCTAGTAGGCAGTGGTGTCTTAATATGGTGTCAACTCTTTGTGCAAGTGGGATGTACTGGACATGTTTGTTGTTAATGATTTGATATATAGTGCTGTTTAATACATGGAAGTGCTTTTCATTCCTTACCAATGTATTGTGGGTCAGTTGATGTATTGAGGGGTCTTTCCCTTTGGTTTTATACTCAGTATTATATAGGTTTAGCCAGTTAGGTCTGGGTGGTCAAGGTGATCCTCTCTAGGCTGACATAGTCTAGAGAGAGCATCTTCCATGACCAGCTCTGCCCCTTTTTGTATTAGATGTCTAAATTAAGCTGTTCCAGTAGGGACATCCATTTGGCTTGTTGCCGTGCAAGTGCATTCTGAGTTTTGAAATACATTAAGGATTTATGGTCAGTTAGTACTTGGATGTTTAAATGTCCTTCTAGATAACATCTCCATTTCTTGAATGCATGATATATTGATAGCAATTCCTTATTGTGTATTGGGTATATCTGCTCAGTGTTTTTCAGTTTTCTGCTTTTTTAACATACCAGCAGAAAGTCTTGCTGCCCTGGCTGGCAGATGCGCAGGACTGCGCCAGTGGCAGTGTCACTGGCATCCAACTTGAGCTCATAGCACCTGTTATTATTAGGGTATTGCAAAATTGGTGCTTCAATCAAAGCTTGTTTTAATAATTGGAAATTCTTGTCACATTCTGGTGCCCAGGTAAATTTCTTTTTGGCATTACCCTTGTTTAAGTCATTGATTGATGAGGTTAGTTTCCTGCAGTCTTTTATGTATTTCCTTAGGTAAGCTACTATTCCAAGAAAGCATATAACTTGCTTAACAGAGGTGGGGTGTTGCATGTTATTTATGGCTTTAATTTTGTCTGTATCTGCTTTGATGCCACCGTTGGAGACAATGCGGCCCAAGAACAGAAGTTCCTTTTCCATAAATTGACACTTACTTGGTTCTGCATAAAGTTTGTGCTTTTCAAGTCAATTGAGTGTCTTGCAGACATGTGTGAGGTGTTCCTCTTTTTTTTTAAGAATATGATGATATTGTCAAGGTAGCATAATGTATTTGAGAGACTATTTAGTGCTTGGTTCATCAGGGTGACAAACGTTGCAGGAGCATTAGTCATCCCAAAGTTCATTACCCTACACTCAAAGGATCCAAATTGCGTATGGAACACAGTCTTTGATATGTCCTTTTCCTTTACTTTGACTTGGTTGTAACCTGAGGTGAGGTCAATTTTGGAGAAAATTTTTGCTCCTGAGAGTCTTGCAAACAGATCCTCTATAAGTAGAAGAGGGTATTTGTTCTTTACTGGGCTTGCTTTTAGTGCTCTGTAGTCAGTTACTAGACACAGAGTGCCTTCCTTTTTCTTTACAAAGAATACTACTGCCCCCCACAGGGATTCAGACAGGCAAATGATTCCTTTTTCTAGATTGTCCTTAATGTGTGTTTTGAGGGTTTTGATCTCCATAGGAGAGATTATGTAAAGGGTTACAGGTTTAGGCATGGCTTTAAATAGGTCAATGTCATGTTTGACCTCCCGTCTGGGGGGGGTAGCTTGGTGAGTTCTTCCTTGAATACATGGGTGTATTCTTTTAGGAGTGCCACAAGTTCTGGGCATTGGATCTTGGTTGTTTACATGTTATTGAATTCATTTTACCTCATTATGTGGAGGGTACTATCTTTGGTTTGATGTTCTAAGTCATCTTGGTTTATGACCTGAACAAATACTGTGTCTCTTAGAATGAGGTCATTGGGTTCTTTGAGGATGTTAAAATTGACTCCGTTGCGTTTGATGGTCATGGTTTTTGTTTTCCAACATACACTGGGGTTTGCTCAGGTGAACCAGTCCATTCCTGCTACAATATAATAGTTTATGTTGTTCATGACAAGTCCTTTGATGAACGTTTGTATGCCTTGGAGGTCAATTCTGAAGGGAGTTGTTTTGCCTTTGAGTAGAACCTTTGATTTGTTTGCCATTCTGGCGTACTTGAAGTTGGATTTGACAACTGGTATTTTGTACTTGGTTACAAAAGGTTTGCTAACCATAGTGTGTTTTGCACCAGAGTCAAATAAAATTTTATATGTATATGATTTGTAAGTGCATGGGTAGACAAGAAGTTGTGAGCAATCTTTAATTTTTAAGTTCATAAAAATGGAGGATTGCAGGACACATGGGATGTGAGCAGCAAAGTTTGTGCCTTGGTACAGTTTCTTGTCAAGTTGGGGGATGTCGTATTTCCATATAGAGTTGGTAGTTGCTTTCACTTAACTCAAAATATGATCCTTCTATTACTAAATATTAGTTCAAGATAAGTATCTAGCCTAATGTGTATAATAAAGTTAAAGTATGTAAATTCAATCTTTATTTAATCAATCAAGGAGAGAATTATATGGTAACAGAAGAGATCAACAAGAGGCACATAACAACAGGATCCTCTGGTTACAGCCTTGTTTCCTCTATCCTTAGCCCATTATTAAACTAACAATTGGCTGATCATTAGTTAATATGAACTCAGGATACAACTTAGTTGATAATTCAACCTTGTTATCATCCAGAGCAAGAGTAACATTGTTCCATGATACCCCAAGCTTAATGGATTAAATGCATGAGTATAGTGATAGCTAGTTTACAACCAATCACTTCACAACATTTTCCCCCACTAAACTAGACGTTACTGTAAAAGTCTTTTAACTTTCTCCAGTATGGTAAAAAATCCAAAAAGGAACAAGAAGCCAGTTGTGCGCTACACCAATGTTCCAGCACAGAGAGTCAACCAAGCTCAAAAGAGAATACCCAAAATTCTGGTTGTAACCGCACACAAGTACTCACCTGTTCTAGCATCAGAAGGAACAGAATTCACCGAGATTCTAGGCAGCAAGATAGACACAGCTTTCTGTAGTTCTTCCAGTACTGTCTCTTATAAACCCAGTACCTCTTCAAGTAAGTTGGTATCACAAGACTCTGGTATGCCTACATCCAACCATCTTTCAACAATTGTAAAGAAGAGAAGTTGTAATAACAAGAGTAAGGCTACTTCCACCACTCCAACTGATAAGGCCAATGAACCTGCACCAAACTTAGCCAATCTTCTCAAAATTCTGAACAAAAGTGAGGTAGGCATTACTCCCATGGCAGTCCAAGAAGATAGTCAAGGTTCTTATATCAAACTGACCACCAATCTTCATTGGGAAAAGTTTCCCATCCTACAATTCTGTGGCCTAGTAGTTATGTGGTCTACTCTTATGCTAGCCCTGGAAAACCCTTACATAATCTCCAAAAAGAGGCTTGAAGTAGGGAATAACATTCATTGGCATATACCTTGGGTGAAACTTGTAAGTTATGCACAGTTATGTCTACAGGACTTCTTCTTTGATGGTATATACTTGACAGACAATCATATATCTTGTGCTCTTGAATTTCTTGAACTGGTCTTTACAGCATGGTCTGATCCTCGGTCAGCTGTTGGCCCAGTGCCCTTGTGGAATGGTTCAGATAGCCATGAATACCGTTTGAAGAGAGCAATGGGTACTGCTCTAGAGCTCCTTAGCTATAGTCAGGCAGGAAGTAGACAATCCATAACATTGGTAGGAAACTTGGTGCTCAGTGGCTCCAAGGTTGTTTATCACCAGAGGCTTCACCACATGCCCAAATATATTGAATGGCTGTTGGGAGTCATGTACTCAGTAGGAGGCAAAACACCCAACAAATATGCCCAGCAAGAAAGCTTTCTTTGGGAGTGCATCTTGCTTGGACTTACCTTTCCTTATTCAATTGGCGTTAACCATGTCAATTTCCTTCCTGTCGACAATTATCCTTTTCTTCCATTTGCATTCTGTTGGCTACCTAGTGTCTGGATTACTACACAGTCATTGCCAAAGTCCTCATCCAGTTGTGCCTGGGGTTAGAGGTAGCAGTATCTCAATAAAGAACCAGTTGCTTAACCCTACTAATCCTTCTTACTATAAGCTTTATCTATTCTTGATGCAAAAAGGATAAAAATCCATGGACTATTTTCATTAGGTTTTTCTTTTTCCAGATTTTTATCCATAAAGGGGTTTATTCTTGATCACTTGGAGCCTTGTGCATGTACTGCGCATGGAATCAAGTGATCAGTTGGCCAGTTCCCAGATCCTTGAGAGTATAACTATCTACCCCCACTTTCTGGACTACCTTGACCAGGACTTGTCATAGTGAGGTAAGTTTACTTTTGCAACTGTACCCTTGGTTGCTGTAGAAGTATACCAAGCTTCCTATTTTGTATACAGGAAGAGCAGGTCAGTTTTATACTGCACAATCCATATCTTTCTCCTTTGTTGCTAAGTTGGTAGAGCACGCCTCAGACTGTAACTTGATTAGCGTCTGTGCTAGTCTCTTCAAATAAGCATTGAGGGTAAGGGGATTGTTAGTTTTAACTAAACTGTAGAGTTGTGGCGGGAGACTTGGCTGTTGACCATAAAGAAGCTGGAAGGGACTTTTTCCAGTAGCCCTGTGGAATCCTATGTTGTACACAAAGGTAGCTGCCAGAAGATATGTATCCCATTCTGTTTCATGCTGGTGACTAAGCTTCCTTAAGATCTGTACCAGGCCTCCATTTGTCCTTTCTACCATTCCATTTGTTTGGGGATGGTATGGTGTTGACAGAGAACCACAGATACCCATAAGTTTGTTCAGTCTGGGTATCATATATCCTGTGAAATTGGTCCCATTATCCATTAGCAATGTCTGGGGGCAGCCATGTTTATAGAGTATGTTCTCTAGAATGAACTTAGCTGTGGTCAGAACCAACTGGTTAGGAATTGCTTTTGTTTCTACCCATTTTGTAAGCTGATCCACTGCTACAATAATGAACTTGTTCTTGCTAGCGGTCAGTGAAAGGGGACCTACTACATCTATAGCAATGGTATGGAACGCAAAGCCAGGTCAAATTAGTTGGTGCTGATAGCGCAAGACCTTTGGTTGCTTTATTGTGCAGTCATGACAAGCAGACAGGGTTTCTGCTACATCTGAGTGCATACCTTTCCAGTAGTAATGCTGCTGTAAGAGGTTAAGGGTTTTATGGATACCACCATGACCCACAGTGTGATGTGCTGAAACTATTGCGTCTGTAAGTAGAGATAGACAAATGTATGGTAGTCACTTCCCTTTATACAACTTAAAAAGCCAATTATCCTTGATACAGGTGTCCACCGCAAGAGCCTTCAGCATTTTCTGAATCTTGAGCGGTTCCTCCCCCCACATAGAAGGTTTCAGCATCAGTTTGTTGTAAAGATTGTCTGCTGCTGAAGAGACCAAGGCTATGGTAGGGAGACATGAAAGACAGTCTGCATTCTGGTGCATGACTCCCGTGCAATGGATTATCTTGTAGTCATAGGCTTGTAGCTTAATAGCCCATTGTGCCAGTCGTCCTTCAGGGTTTTCAACCATTTAAGCGAGGCATGATCAGTTACCACCGTAAAGTGTACTTCATGAAGGTACACTCTAAATTGTTGGCAGGCATAGATGACTGCCAGGCATTCTCTCTCTGTGACCGTATAATTTCTTTTGTGACTATTGAGTGTGCAGGAACAATACCCTACAGGATGGTCTTGGTCATCATTGTTTAGCTGAGAAAGAACAGCGCCAATTGCTATCAAACTGGCGTCTGTGTGTACAGTGAAAGGGCGCTCAAAGTTAGGATAGGAGAGTACTGGCTCTGTCACTAGGGTAGCCTTCAAGTCCTCAAAGGCCTTCTGGCATCCTTCTGTCCATGAGAAATCAACATTGTTTTTCAACAAGTAGAATAGTGGTCCTCCTAGACCTGCAAAGTTTGGTATAAAACGTCTATAGTAACCAATCATTCCTAGGAACACCTGAACATCTCTTTTGTTGGAAGGCGTTTGCATGTGCGTAATAGCTTTGACCTTAGCAGGAACAGGCTGCAAGCCATCCTTACTAATAATATAACCAAGGAATTCCAAATGTTCCTTAAAGAAGTTACACTTCCTTGGTTTTAACTTGAGGTTGGCAGCAATCAGACGCTGAAATACTGCCTCCAAATGGTCCAAATGCTGACCAAAGGTTTGGGAAAAGACATTAATGTTGTTGAGGTAAACCAGAACACAAGTCAACTTGAGGTCCCTCATCACAGAGTCCATGGCCCTTTGGAAAGTTGCAGGAGCATTTGCGAGTCCTTGTGGCATCCTGGTAGGTTGAAAAAGGCCTTGATCTGTAATAATGGCACACTTTTCCTGGTCTGCCTCCAGAAGGTCAATCTTCCAGTATCTGCTGATCAGATCCATTGCGCTGAAGTATTTTGCACCACCCAGCTTGTCCAATGTGTCATCAATGCGGGACAATGGATAAGAGCCCTTTTTTGTAACAGAGTTCAATTTGTGGTAGTCCATTACTACGCAGTTTGACCCATCCTTTTTCTTTACAATTAACAATGGGGAAGACCAAGGGCTTTTGCTGGGTACCAAAAGGCCAGATGTAAGTAACTTCTGTAGTTCTTTGTTGACAATGGCTTGGTTAGCCAGGCTGTGCCTTATTGGTCTAGAGCGTATAGGGGCAGTGCCTTGCATATCCAAAACATGTTTAACTCCCAGAGCTTTCCCTAGGTCTTGATCATCCTCTGCAAAGACGTCCTTGTATTTATCAAAAAGTCAAATAGCTTGGTCCTTCTGGTCTTCTGTTAGTCCATTTAAAGACTCACATGGAATAAGCAACAGAACGCTTGGTTGGTTGCAAAGTAGTGTGAATTCACTGAACTCACTGAATGGGGTGGCATCCATAAGACTAGAGTTCTCTTCCAGTTTCATGTAGCCTAGCAGTTGGTGTTTCTTCACCTTCAGCAATTTATCATAAAAATTCCCCAAGAGTACCAGAATCTCTTCCAATGATGGCATGACAATACCAGTTATAATCCAAGGTTCCAGTTGTGAATCATATTGGAGTCCATATACTTCACCATGCATACCTTTAGGGAAGCTGAGACTTAGACCTGTTTTATGTATAACTTGAGACCCAATTGGAATGGATAATTCACTAGAGGAATATAAGGGGATCCCTTTGTACTCCTTGGTGGCCAGAGGTAAAACCTTGATTTTGCGTTGACACAAGGTATATGCTACTGGAATATCTCCATAAGCATATTCCATATTAATTTAAGGGATTTTCTTTGTAGGGAGGTCTCTTGGTCCGTCACCATGATAAAACATTGGTACCAAGTGACCCAGAATGCTGAAGATGCTATCCCAATGATTGATGATAGTTTTTTAGGTTGCCATGAAGCTGTTACCAATTAAGATATCATAGCTTTCTTTACGCAACACTATTGCTGGGGCAGTTACCACCAATTTACCAAACCAAAGTGGTAAGGATGAATAGTCTCCCAAAGCCTGTGTTTTGTCAGGGCCTGCAGTACCAAATTCCTCATTGTAGTCTAAATCAGGCGCAAGATTCAGTTTTTTGACTAGCCTGGTTGACACAATGTTCCCTGGAGCTCCAGAGTACAGGATTGCCCTTACCCAAAGCTTATGAACCACCAGTTCAATGTAAGTGCAATTGTGTTGTTCTCTGTAATGAGGGGAGGTAATTTTGGTAACCTTGTGAACGTTCAGTCCTTTAAACTGAGCAAGAAACAACTCCAGTGCAGTTGTTAGGTCGGGTTTCAGGGATTTCAAGGTATCCAAATTTGTGGAGACTTGTACCAACCTCAATAGTTGAGACAACTTTTTGACACTATCACTCTTGTGGATGACCTCAGCGTATGGCATGCAAAGATGTTCAGCGTAGGATATAGAGATAGTGTCCACAGCTTCCTTAGAAGGTATACTCTCTGTACGGATTGTTTACTTCCTTGTAACTGTGTTGACGGCCAAAACTCTATGGAGCAAGTCTTTGTTTATTTATTTTTTATCTGGCAAGTATCTTTCAGGGCAAGCTTCTTGGTTCAACAGGCTGACATTGTGGTCAGGGCCTTGGGATCCGGGCCAATAGGTGGAGAGGGTCAGGAACTACTAGCAGTCAGGGTTTTCTCCTCAACCTGACTGCTTAGTAGTTTTTTGGCTCCTCACTGTCTTCTTCTCTGTCATCTTCTTCATCCTCGTCATCCTGCTTGTCTTTAACGTTGTTGTCCTGGTTCAGGTGGCACACATTAGCCTTGGGTTGTTTGCAGTCCCAGGAAAGATGTCTTAATTGCCCACACTTGTAGCAGGTGCAGTTGTTTGTTGTGTTGTTGACTGGGGGCGTAGCTACTATTGTAGGTTTCCTAGGAGAGTCCTTATCCCAAGTCTTGCCTTTGGAATCTGTAGAAGAGGACAAAGTGGCTTTCTTATAGTCAGGAAAGGGGACTTCAAACTGTTCCTTAAAAGATCCCAAATGACACATGAGCTCAGGGACCGTTCTTGCACTATATATTACAGATTTGAGAGCAATAGAAAGCTCTCTATTGGGATGTACATAGTTAAGAAGCGCTCCTTTTACGTCAACAAAAGTGGCGGCTCCCATGGAGACTAGGGTCTGTGCTTCCAAATAGAAGCGCTCTGAGAAATCCATTAGAATTTCCCCCTTCTTTATCTTCCCTTCTGTAAACTCCATTTTGTGGAAAAATAAAGCTTCTTTGCTGCCAAACTCTGCAATGAGGGCCCTAGATACATTCTCATAAGTCCAGCCTTGTTCCGGAAGTCTTGGCATTATTATTGTATGGGTCTCCAAATCTAAATAATTAAAGATGGCTGCATTCTTCATGGTATTCTCTGCCCCATACATAGAGTTATTGTATAGCCAGAGGAACATGTGGACATTGGCCTTTTTGTCAAACTTTGGCAAGTTTGTTGGCTTGAAATTTGGGATCACATCAGAAGTGCTAAAATTATAACTTCTTCTAGGTGGGGGTGAGGTATTTCTCTGGGTTGAAGCGCAAAACTGTGCTTCCAAAGCCGCATCCCTGGCATTATTGATAGTCCTGAAAGTAGAGGCAGCAGCGCCAGGAAAAGGAGTCTCACTGCTATCCAGAACTGGTTCTGCTACATAGACTTTCCTCATTGTATGGCCTATGTTGTCTTCATCTCTCTCATAACTATGAAAGAAGCAATGGTCCTCTGACATTGCCTGGCTGACTGTGGACAGGACTCTTTAGCTTCTTCCTGTGGTCTTCTGTGGACCTGTTTCCAGCACAGTTTGGCTGGAGTAAACTTGAAGTAACTGCTCTACTTGTCCTTGTAGATGCAGAATGTTGCTATGTTGCAATTGTACTTCTTGAGCCAGGTCTTTTATTGTGCAATTAGCTGCATGCAGTTTGTCTTTGAGCTTCTTCATACGTGAATCCTGTTTTTTCAAACATCATATTGTTCTTTTCTTGCATAGCCCAATGGTTGTTGCTTAATGCTGCCAGGTTATCACAATTATCTTCCGTGCAGTCATGGTTGTGGTTGATCAATTTTGATAGCTTGGGAAATTCCACGTTGAAATGATTGCAGTCAGAGAGGGATTGCCAAAGGCCCTTGTCAATCTCACTGACATATTTGGATAGCTTCTCCATGTCCTGTTGGATAATGGCAGTGACTTCCTTATTGCCTTACAACGCAACCTCTTCTTCTATCAGTCTTACCAAGCGGCTGAGCGACTCTACCTTGCTACATAGGTAGCAAAAGGTGGCTTCTGCATCCTTTACATGATGTGTTATTGTGCCTATCCAGTTATTATCCAATCCTTTGTGCTCCAGCATAGTCCCAATCATTTTGGACACATAGTTTGTCAGACGTTCCTCAAGATGTGTTGACCAGTTTGCTGTTAAGTTTTGGTGGATTGCCAAGTGATTTAATTGGTGACTGATATTGGTCATAGAGCTTGTAATTTTGTCATACAGACAACAGAGGAAATCCTGCTGATTTTTTATCAAGTTTTCCTGATGCAAGATCAGGGATAGTTGATAACCCAGTTGGGTCCGGTTATGGCAAATGGCAGGATGTGCAAAGCTGTGGATATACTCCTTGGCTTGTTTGATTGTTTTAATCTGTATTCAAAGCTGATTTGGAGTTATCCCTGTGAAATTTTGGAATTTCTCTTTAGCTGTAATGCCATAAGAGGGTAGTACAGCAAGCTTCTTGTGGGCTTCCCCATTCTGGTATGCACCTCAGTCCATACCGCTAATAGCTTGCTCCAGCTGTTGCAGGGTAGGCTCTGCGTTTCCGTTTACCTCAAGAGGCACTGGGACATTGAGGTGTAGAGAGGACTGATCCTCTATTAGATGGGGATGCTGCACGTCAGTCATGAACTGACCAAAAGCCATGAATTCATTAGGCAGACCATCCATTGTTCCAGCAAGGAAATTGATCTCTGAGAATAACCCATCAGGGTGGTCCTGAAGGTGGCAAAGGAAAGCGTAGATAAGGTTATCTCCATCACCTCCCCGCACAAAAGACAAGTCCCCAGCAGGGCAACAATTATCATTGGACTTATGCATGCTAGAGTGAGCACCAATGTTGTATTTCTGCGTAGAGTTGGTAGTTGCTTTCACTTAACTCAAAATATTATCCTTCTATTACTATTTATTAGGTCAAGATAAGTATCTAGCCTAATGTGTATAATAAAGTTAAAGTATGTAAATTCAATCTTTATTTAATCAATCAAGGAGAGAGTTATATAGTAACAGAAGAGATCAACAAGAGGTACAGAATGCCAGGATCCTCTGGTTACAGCCTTGTTTCCTCTATTTTTAGCCCATTATTAAACTAACTATTGGCTGATCATTAGTTAATATGAACTCAAGATACAATTTAGTTGATCATTTGACCTTGTTATCATCCAGAGCAAGAGTACCATTGTTCCATGATACCCCAAGCTTAATGGATCAAATGCATGAGTATAATGACGGCTAGTTTACAACCAATCCCTTCATAACAGGGGAGACAAGGGCACTTAAGCCTGTTCCCCCTCCTCTTTTCCCTGTTCCTCTGTTTTGAGACCTTTGAGGTCAGAGAATGTGGGGTCAGATTCATAGTGGGTTGCTATTTCAGCATTGTTTACTTTGGGAGTGTCCTCTTTCTTGGGACAGGAGCAGTTTGCGCTTTGGCTGCAATTGCCATTGTTGCAATTGGAGTTGTCATTGCTATGATTGGTGTTCTGGAATTTATTGGCATTGGAGTTTTCTCTGCCATTGCTGTTTGAGGAGCAATTGCCATTGTGTGAAGCATATTCCATGTTTGCGCGTTTTTCTTCAGGCTTGGCTTCTGCAATAAGCGCAGGCATGGAGGTGTTGGCCTCTGGGCGGATGAGGGCAGCAACAGAGGGTTTTATTCTGTTGATGAATGATGCTCTGGTGTGTATGTTATCAGCTTGTGCTGTGTTTGGATTTTGCAATGTATTTCCTCAAATTCATTGGTGTAAGCTGTGATAGTGGTCTTCTGAGGAAGATTTCTGAGCTGTATTGCAGTGCCTTGGAGGGATTCAGTGATGCTGAAATTGTGTGTGATGTCCGCTTTGAATTCTTCCCAGTTGTCAAGCTGGTTGTCAGTTTGTGAGCCAACCCAGGTGGCAAACAAGTTAGCTGCAGCCTTGTACAGGCGCTTGCTGGCTTCCTGGACTCATTTCTCATGAGAGATGCGGCTGGCGCAGAGTTTAGCAACTGAGTGGTCTAGCCAGTTGATGATGTTTTCTTTTTTTTTACCAAAGAACTTGTTGACACCAATTTATTTGGTGTTGGTAACTTTACCTGTTATAGGTGGTTGTGTGTTTGTTTGTGGTTGAAGAGAGCAACTGTATTGAATTATCTTGGCACATGCTTTGGGCATGACCAGACCTTCAAATATGGTGCATCCACTAGGTATATCTGTGTCAATGTTGTGGGCGCGGAAGTACGTCTTCCAGGTCTCCTGGGATGTAGCCTGGTTGAGTACGTGAGCGAAGGTGGGCAGGTTTTGGTCAGTCATTTTCTCTTTCATAGGTGTGGTCAAAACCCATAGCTGCTACCAGTGATAAGGAGTGCCTTTTGGGAAAGTTTCAGATATGGAATTAAGAAAGAAGATAAGTATATTTTATTGGATAATACTTTAGACTTATATAGACTTGGCTGTGGCGGAGATTTAGTTGGATCAAACCTAGGGGTTGATCATGTGTGGGATGGGTTTGAGCCACTGGATACTTGGACAGTCATGTGATATTTCTTGGTTACCATTATTGGTATGTTGAACAGTATATTGGAAGGGCGCCAAATTGGGCAATGGTTGGATGTTAAGTAGGTTGGTGGTAGCCAGCATGCTTGTACATCCAGACCCTCAACACAGGGTAAATAAGCTATCTAGAAACAAGTTTCTAGAGTGGGATGGGAAAAGTCTTAAGGTGATTCAGGATGGGGGTGGGGGGATTTCACAGCATCTGATTGGTTGGCAAGAATATTTTTAGCAGTTGAAGGGCCTGCATTGGAATTAGGGTCAATGACTTCATAATTCAAAAAAATTCTGGCAACCAGTGGGTCAAGTGCTGCCATCTCTAAATAGCAAATAACACATGATTTTCTTGTCATAATTATTTGGGAAAAATATGGCAGATCCAGATTTTTCAGGGCTATTTGACTACCCCAAATTTGACCTGTTTTTTTGTCAACAACAGCATTTAAGTTATCTAATTCTTTCAAGGGGTTGGCAGCAGTTCTTTGCTGATTTCTGGTTTTACAAAGACACACCATCCCTTTCATTTGATTTTTTACTGTAACACTTCCCTCCATAACAAGGGCAAACTAAGGCTGTAAGTTTGAGCACCAATTATAACCCCAATCAATGAGGATCTGGGGACCAGACAACATGGTTAGGCCCAAAATTCAGCCAAACCATACCTGTAAAGTTATACCTCCCCCTTAGGCCTCCACTTCAATTCCTGCCAAGTGCTTGGGAATTTCTACCAAATTATGTTTGAATATTTATCCAAAAGATTACTGAAAAAGCCAAAGAAAAGCCATCAATTTATTATTTTGGAATTATTCTGAAGATGCCCCACCTAACCCACCCAAGAGACTCATCTGGTTAAATATCATGTGCAAGAGCAGCCAGGAGCAGTGATAATTGCATCAAAAGCATATTCCTGATTTTTTTGGTTCAGTTTTCCTTTTGAATATGTCCATTAAAAATTTGTCAAGATCTTCCTGCCTCAAGAAATGCATTTGTATCTGCTCATATCATTGGTCAATTGGTTTGTGATATTCAATCTACCACCCCAATCCTGTTCCATCCCTTAAAAAAATGCAAGAGTTGTAAAAGACCTTGCTTCATCATTCTCTACTCTAATAAAGTTCAAAATTTGTTAGTCTAATCTGGACATTTGGTTTTTTCTGTTGCTTTCAGTGTTCAGTTGATTCCTTACCCCCTGGACTCCCAGGAATTTTTGGCAACAATCTTTTGGTTGCTGCTGAAGCCGCAATTTTTATTGTGGTTTAGAGCTTGGTTTTATTTTCTATTAACCTGCTCCCCATTTCTCACAATACCCTCCAGTACAAAAATAGATTCTGGGAGTACCTTGGATTTTTTTCTCCACATGACCCAAGAACAACAAGAGGTTATTGGCTCCATTCAAGAACTGCCAACCCAGCAACAGATTATAGGGGAACAAGAGTAGCCCTTATTCCCAACATCCAATCCCACTGTATCCCCATCTAAACTCTTGAGATCCCCAAACCCCTATTTTCACTCCCACTTGCAAAACTTTGCACAGTGGGAGCAACTATAAATAAAGGATTCCCTCTCAATGATGGCTTGTGCTATTATTGAGAGCAATACCCCCCTCAATAAATCCCTTCTAAATCCTACTCTTAGTCAAAACCTTAGACTAGTTTAGCTTCACCCTCAATCCCCAACCAGTAAAGATGAATCATATCATCTTTACAGCTGTGCTTAAAGCTTGCCTTGGGATTGGAGGGTACTGAAATGTCAGGGATCCACTCATTAGGGAGCCTTTCTCCAATTGAATGGAGAAGGGCTCCCAAGTTAAACTTAACTAGAGTGAAGCCTACTGGAGTTTTTATCATTAGCATATGGAGAAGGTGACCAAATAACTGGAATCTTCCCAGAAAGGGAGTAAAGTAGTTTAAAATTAGTAAACACTGGTGTATCCCAAAACCAGCCAGGGGGCCTTGGGATGAATTATTGGAGGGAATTAAGCAGTTTCAACGTAGAGAGCATGGTCACAGTGTGGACCAAATCAATACCAAATGGAGTCTTCAGATTTTTCAGTGGATGTTGGTTTGGGAGTCTCAAAGTTCATGTTTGCCTGGTCATATCCAATTAACACACAGAAAACCCATACAAGAAGAGTGTGCTTCATGTTGTTGAGTGGGCACTTAATTTATCTACTAATCAATAGAAATGAAAATATAGATTTATTTGAAATTGTTGAAAGCAATAAAATTGTTGGAGTAATTTTCTCAGGAGGGAAAGCTCAGCTTAAATACTAAGTGAAGGTGGGGAAAATACAAGGTGTTCACCAGAGGATCCTGCAGGAGTTGTTAGAAAATTATTGCCTTGCAGGACTGCAGCAGGCTGCAGCCTGCAATGCAAGAAGAAGAAAGGTTATTTCTGGCTTGTGGATTACAGTTTGGTAACTTGATTTGGCCTGGGATAGTTTCTGGGCTTGGATGAAGATTAGTTACTTGGCTTGGTTGAATTTTTAATTATGATTGAATTTTTGAAGCCCCTGATTGCTGGTTGGATTTTGTGATGTATTTTACTTGGTTCTGATTGGTTGCTTTTGTTAATTGAATGTGTTCAGAGCCGTTATTGATTAATTTAATGTCCTTTTTGTTGTTTTCAAGTGCAATTATATGTTGAAAGCTTGGTTTCAAAGTAGGATTTATGTTGTAATTTAAGAATCTGCATTTGCTTTTACTTTCTCTTTGCCTAGTCAAACCAAATTTGTTTAACCATTTAAAGTGTATTTTCAACATGTTTTTGCTGATTGTCTCATTAATGTTTGTTAACCCATTTTCAGCATTTAAAATAGTAGTTTTGTTGTTGATTTTATTAGTGTTAATAAGGAGCGCCTTTTGAGGAAGCCTCAAATATGGAATTAGGAGAGAAGAGAGGTATCTTTTATTGGATAATATTTTAGACTTATATAGATTGGGCTGTGACAGAGATTTAGTTGGATCAAACCTAGGGGTTGGTCATGTGCGGGATGGGTTTGAGCCACTGGATACTTGGATTATCATATGATATTGCTTGGTTACCATTCTTGGTATGTTAAACGGTATATTGGAAGGGCGCCAAAATTGGGCAATGGTTGGATGTTAAGTAGGTTGGCGGTAGCCAGAATGCTTGTACATCCAGACCCTCAACAGTGTCCATAATTGCAGTGGGCTGTTTCTGTGGTTTTTCCTTTGTGAAAGAAAAGTAATTCCTTACACAACAAGGACCTGCTACCTTTGGACTCTCATCAGAAGGGTTGGGTTAAAGGTACTACAAAGACCCCAGCCAACTCAACTCTTTGAGCACTGGTACTTGGCCTCCTCTGGTGTCACCCCACTCCACCATATCCGTTGCTATGTACACCTCTACCTACTACATATTGACATACTTAGCAGGATTCTTTGGCAAGTATAACACCCATGCCAAGGTGTTCCAGTGCTTAATGACTGTATAATTCATTGTCACCACCTTGACAGGGTTCCAGTTTGCAAACCTCTTTCTGTACCTACTCCAGGTAGTACCAACCATGATTGGGTATTACACAAACAGCCTACACACCATCTTTTACTGAGGCACACAGCACTCATCCATACACTAAACTGCTTAAACATCACCTTTTACACTGTTCTTTGTACTAGTAAGGTAATAGCCAAACATTCACAGTAGAGGGCCTTGAAAAGACAACAGTTCATTACTACCTTCACCAGTACATCCCTTCTTGAAACAGATTTTCAACAGCTAACCAAACAGGGCTACACTAACGGTCTACCTTAACACATGCTTGAAAGTTACCTTCTCCACATTTTATCCTAACTCTCTCAGCCAATATTAAGCAGTTGAAAATAATATGAGCTCTTTCTGTCACACTAGTTCCTATAATGCTGGGCATAACTTGTCCCAGTTGTAAAGCCGCAAAATCATGTAAACCTTTACAGAAATTGTTGGAATTAAAAAATTTAAATCAAACTTTTAATCAAAAATGAGTTACTACTTCTCCAGTTAATTTTTAGGATCTTAATATCTATACTATGTTGGCACTAATAAATTGATGTTATATACAGGTCACTCAATACACCCTTATTTTGTAAGAAAGGCTTTCAGAAATTAATCACACAAAGGTTCTTTGCTTACTAGACTTGATATACACTGCAATAATGAGATATGTTAAAAGTTATGGATTCAGGGTGAGATTGCTGAGCCAATATTTTTGATACATGCTGAAATTTTACTATTATTCAACTCCTAAGAGTTGAGTCCTCCTAAATTTTCAAATTTAACTAAAAATTATCTGCTTAATTTTAATTTATTGTGATGCATATGGTAGTTGGCTTGCTACACTACATTCCTTATAACCTGATACTGAGCCATATTGTTACTAGTAGATGGGATCACACAACAAGAACTTTGACTTTGGTTCCTCCTGAATTACCCTGATGCCTTCCAATGTTGGAGTCTTCACTGTTGAGATTGAAGCCAAAACTCTTGTGGACTCCCAATATCCGGAGTTCTATTCTGAAGATTTGTTAATCCTGTTTCAGGCTATTTATTTGGGGCTAATCTGGCTAGTGTTGATGATTTATTAGCTCCAGTGTCTCCTTGGAAATTTACTAAGATATATTTGAAGCTAAATAGGTGGTTAATCATCAATTCTATGTGAATTTGGGTGTTTATCCCTCACCACTTGTATACATCTTCTTACTATCTTGTTATTTCTGTCACACTTCTAACCCCACTGACGCAGGATTAAAAAGTTTTTCTAATAACCAATCAGGGGACTCCCCTCTTCTGTGGGCCATTTGTTTTTGTTGCAACCAAAATTATTCCCCTGGCTGCCAACATATCTCACAATACAAATGGGGAAATTAAATAAGCACCTCATAATGTATCTAAGAGTAAAGAGGTCCTTGTAGGCAGCATTAAATTACAAAAATCATCTCCTAATTAGGAGCAACACTAATTTTATGCTCTGATACCCGTCTAAGATATTCCTACCCACAAAGCTTACTTCAAAATTGCCACAGTTCCACTCTCTGGTGGACTTGTGGTTCTTTGACATAGTATATTAATCACAATTATCCTCCAATAAAAACATCTTATCATTATTCTTGTCCTTTTGTCTTGTAATGTTGTCTTCCCCAATCTAAAAACTGAACTATTATTGATTCAGTTGCAACAACATACTGGAAAGAAATAAAGACCCAAGAATTTTAATCCCTCTGGTTGTTCTAGCTGCCCCCCACCTAAAACAACAACCATAAGCCTCATGTAAATTCACTGCCACCTCTGGCTTTGGACCGCTCAATCTTTCCCCTTTGTACCAAGAAAGGTCCCAAAACGCCCGCCAAACCCCTCCATTTGTTGAATGATTTAGCTCACATGGTTGATGAGAGGTTTGTGCTGGCTTATCCTGTGGAATCTCTGCCTTTGGTTGCTTCTTCCTGGGAAGAAACCCTGGTTAATTTGGACTACCTATTAGCCTGGTGTTGTCTGTTTTTAAAAACTATCAGAGCCACCTAATCAGGTGTTGCCACATTGACGCTTGATAACCCAGTTGACCCCCAAATGCCTGACATCTCTTCCAGCCAATCAGATTTGATTTCGGAAATTGGAGTAAAACTCTCCAGTCCCCCTGAGCACATCCAGCAAAGTTTTGTACCTAGCCAATCAGGCTCACCCCCAACTGTCATGTGACCAGTTTTTTGCAATCCATTCCTTTTAACCAAGCAAGGGGACTTTCAGTCCCCTGCTTGTCTATTTTCCACTTACATTAAAGTTTGGAGTCACTTGCACCTTAATTTTCTTAATTTTGAGTTGCCTGGAACCAGTTGTGTCCCTAAAGCTGAAAATATTAGAGTGTAGCCCCTGCCCTAAGCTTACCTTTAGCCAGCTGGTTTTGAACCTGGCTTCTCTTCTGGCTCCTTGTACAAGTGTTCTTTCACTTAGTTGTTGTCTCTTTTGCTCTTGCCTTCAAAATCAAAGTTCAAAGCTCAAAATTTCAATTGAATTTTCCTAAGAATTTCTATTATTATCTCAAATTTTCCTTTAAAAATCATTGTTTTTGAACCCGCTTTTGCTTGCAGTTATAATCCAAGGGCCCCAAGACAACAGCAAGGCTACTCAAACCTGTTCTTCTGTTTTCCCAAGGATTTGCCAAAGACTACCCTAGTCTTGCCATTTTCTCTCCTTTTTTCTTCAGAAACTATACCATCCTACCCCAAATTTTGTGCTGGTTCTTTCTATGATACTGCCGGCTCTTAAATTTGTCGTCTTTTCTCTGGCTCCGTTTCTCTTGCTTCTGTGGTCCACCTCCCCTGACCTGTGGGGGGAAATCTCCTCATTGGCCCGTCTGGTAGGTAGCGACCCTGCCAGTCTCTGGGACCTCCCCAGCAGTCTTCTCTTTTCCAGAGAGGCTGTGGTTAAGAGCCTGATGTGTGACAATCTTGACCTGGACGTTGTGGAGCTTGCTTTGCCTAGTTCTGAAGAGGTAGTGCCCCCACACCTCCTCTCCCCTCCATGGTTCAGAAGAATGTGGTAACCCCCGGGTCCTCCAAGGTGGCCTCTCCTGCTCCTACTTGCACTCCCTGGTTGCTCACTGGTCTGATTATAATGGGTTTGAACGCCTACTTTCCCCAGTTGTCCCCGGTGTCCTCCCTGTGGTCCCCTCTCTGAGCAACCATCCCAGTTGCGCACTGGATGGCATCCTGGTGGTTTGTTGCACCGGAATGGGAGCCAAACTTAGTTGGTTTAGCCCCTCTCTCTCACACCTCAAGCTACCAACACTCACAATAACGGGAGTAATGATCAGTCCAATTGCACACACAACAGAGTTACTACCACCCAAGGTGAACATAACAAGGGAAAAGCCTGAGGAGAGCAATAAGCAAGCCAAGCTCTCCCTTACCCCCATCAGTCTTTACCAACAATGAGTATCAACCTGAGGACGTCAACCATTGCCCTATGATTATGGTACCATCAAGAGATTCTGTAATCTACACAGTTGCCAGATACCCAAATAAATTAATGTCCTACCCCTTATGCTTTTGATATTATACTGTTTCAGCACTTCTGTATTCAGGCGCAGACCATACTCTGGTTAACAGCAGCTTTGTGAACAAGTTCAGCCTAGCTACTGATACTTTGAAGATTAAGAAGGTGGTTTTAGCTGAAAAACATCACATTGCTTTTAAATGGGAAACTACCCCCTTTTCCATCATGCTAAAGAACCTCCATTCCATCATCCAAGGGCCTGTCATTGAATTTCCTCAATTTGATGTAGTACTTAGCTTAGACTGTCAGGGATCCAGTATTGGGCGGTCAGCCTGTTGTTTTATGGGTTAATTTGGGCCAGTTTTTTTACAGGCAAAGCCCCTCACAAGAGAGGAGCTAACTTAAAAAGGTATGAGAAGGACTTCCCCACCCAGGACCACGAGCCAGCAGCTGGGATTATAGTGTCAATCACCCCTGTGAGGATGATATACACAATCCCAAACAGCTTGCCAGTGTGATTGGTTGTGAGGTCAGGTGAGGAGGTGGGCATTGGCTTGGGGGTCACAGGCAAATCCATGCGGAGGTTGTAAGAAGGAAGGTAGTTGATTTTTCCTCTAAACAATTTGGGTGTTGATAATATCCACAGGCCTTGACAGTTATATATAACTGCAGATTGTATGCAGGCCAAAGAATTGAGTTCAAGTATCTTTTCCAGGGTGTAGTCCTTATATTCAGGTTTCAAAGGGTATTTTTTGAAGTAGATGGGGCCAAAGGGAGCACCTGGAGGACAGAAATCTTCAGGCAGAGGGACAGGAGGGCTGGGAGATCTTGTAATGAATTGATAGATGGAAAATACAAAATAAGGCAGTAGCTGGGTAAGCCAAAATAGCATACCCTTTATTCAAAAATGCCAATAAGTTTTGAGCGCAGCATCTATAGGTATATATAGCATCCTGCCTCCAAACTTAGTATTTTCCATAAAGGTTTCTTCAAAATATCGGGGAAAATGTGGGCGGGTGGCCAGGAGGCCCAGGTGCAGGAGCAGTGAAATGGCACCTTGACTGGGTGTTCTCTCATTGGTTGGAACGTCCAAATTGGTCATTTGATTTCTTGATTTTGGGCTGTGGTCACGGGGCCGGGCCTAAAGCCTGTGTTTTCCTTTGGTGATTGAATCTGATTGGTTACCTGAGAGGACTTCAAGCTCATGAAGTTCACAGAAGAACTTTCTCTTCCTCCATTAGACAATTCAAGAAGCTCCTTCTTGGGTACCATCATAGCCCTAATTGCGCTGGTATTCTGACTTTGGGACTTAGCAGGGGCTTCAGCTTGCAGAGGCTCAGTCTCAAGAAAATGAGGGCAGGCGGCCTTCAGGGAATCAGGGTCAGGGTTTGAATTCCACTCCTGGGCCCAGGTTCCTAGGGAAAAAGAATTGTCAATCCTGACATAGACTGGTTAAGAAATAACAGCCCTCATGTAGACTGGGCTACCTCTGTGCTGTTCATCAAAAGAGAAGAGACCAACTACCATATTTACCTGGATACTGTGGATCAACTTTTCAGGGACCATGTATTTGTGCGCATCACAGAAACCCAAGAGGAGAAAGAAAACTTTAAGGCAATTGACTGGTTTCCTTTTGGTATGAAGTTATACATTTCAGAGACAAGCAGGATACAATCATGCTGTAAGACAAAGAGATAGTTACCCAATACCCAGAAATCATCAAGAAAATCCTTCCAGGACTCCCCCAAGAAACACATCTAACACTCTATACAACTCAAGGGTGTGGTACCCAAAGAGCGCCCCATCTACTGCCTCATACCAAAAAGTACAATGCACAGTGCACCTACCTGAAGGAGGCCCTGGAGAAGGGACTAATCAGACCATCAAAGTTGCTGTTTGGGGCTGCTGTATTCTTTGTAGCAAAGAAAGATGGCTCCCTCAGACTATTTACTAACTACAGGACCCTGAATGAAGTCACCATAAGGAGTTGCTACCCGCTCCCAGTCATTAATGACCTCTTTGATGTTCTGGGAGGCGCAACAGCTTTCTCTAAGATCAACCTGACAGCTGGATATAACCAGATCAAAATCAAAGAAGAATTCATTCCAAAAACTGTGTTCCAAAAAAATACAGTTAATAAAAATGTGTTTTTCTCAACTTTGGAATGACCAATGCATCATCAACCTTTGTCAAATTCATGAACATGGTGTTCCCCCCCAAATTAGGAAGAACATACTGATTTACTTGAACAATATTATCATGTATATCATCACTGTAGAACAACACCATAAGGACCTAAAGACTGTATTTGCCATGCTGGCACAGCACAAGCTCCTGGTCAAACCATCAAATGCTAATTTTACTGCAAACAGCTACCCTTCCTAGGACATGTCGTGTCCAAGGAGGACATCAAAACTGACAAACAGAATATCCAAGCCATCTGTAAGATGACACCTCCCAAAGACAAGGGCAAGATTAGGACCTTCCTTGAGATGGTGGCCTATGTGTGTCAATCCATCCCAGATTATGGCATCCTAACAGCGCCCCTATCCACCATCATAGGGGCCAAATATAAGTTTTTGTGATCCTCCTAAAGGGACCTTTGTTTCTGCCGCCTAAAAGGAAAAATGGTATCAGCCCCCATTTTACAGTACCCTAAAAGAGACAGGGACTACCAAATAGAGACCAAAACTTCAGATGCCTCTATTAGAGGTATACTCTGTATCAGAATCAATACTGGGGATTTTCTGTCAGTAGCCTAGAAATCCTGCAAGCTAAATGATAGTGAATGATGTTATCTAATCAACAACAAGAAGCTTCTAGCCATTGTGAACTTTCTGGTTAAGTGGCACTGCTATCTTGAAAGGCAATAATTCACAACCCAAAGACCATAAGTCCCTTATATATTTCAAACCCCAAGCCAACTTGTCCAGACACCAAGCCCAATAAATGATGTCCCTAGAACGCTTCAACATGAACATTCAATATAAACCTGGTCCATAATTGGCAATTGATATGTCTTGTTGCAATTGTATATACAGGCCTCAATTTCATGTCCTGGGTTGCTTCCAGAGGAGCCTTCAGCCAAAGGGAAGGGTCAAGCCTGGAAGGCCTAGTAGATGATGGGGCCATCCTTGTCATGTAGTTGGCAGCATCAGCCAAAGGACGCCACACTCTCATGTGGGTAATCACTTGCACAGCAAGCCCTGGCATGATTAGGTAGGTAAACCTATGCTTGCTGTAATTGTAGGATGGGATGGAATTGACAAGGGTGGTTCTCCTGTAGGGCACTCATGGGCTGGCTTGACAGAGCAAGTTGGCAAAGAAGAGGGGCACCTGGAAATAAGATAGGAGAGGCAGAAGCAGGAACTATCTCCTGATCCAGCACTCTGGGGGAGGAGCAAGGGATAATGTTGGATGATCAGAGGTAGTAAGAAGCTGCATTGTTTCCCAGTGTTGGTGCTGGTACTGCAGATACTCTATAATAGATATTACCAACAGTATAAAATTTGTGATAATATAGATAACTCCTGCAAAGTAAAAAATGGTCTGATTGCATTAACCATCAAAATTTTATTTAGTGATTTTAGCAGGGAAAGAATTTAAAACTTCCCCAGCTACATAATGCTGGATTTTGGCTCTATTTTTGGCAGTACATCTTGGTTGGCTGACTGATCACATACCACCATTTTCCTGGCACTGGCATCATCTGGTTGGTTGCCCAGGGGTGGCAATATGCTATTTTCATGTACTGGCGCTTGAGCCAAACCTTGTGGTCTTTCAGAGAGCTTTTGGGGGACAAAGTCCTCGACCTCTGAGAGTTTTGGCCAATGGGAAGTGTTTTCAGAGGTAAAGGTCGCTTATGAGGGTGTCTTCAGGTGAAAGTGTCCACAGGGCATCAATTTAGGCATTTGGGGAATTGAGGCATGAGTTACTGAAACCTTATTCTTGAACCCAATGGACAATTGCACAATCATATGATTGCAAATTTACATTCCTTTGTCCTGATGCTATTTAGTTCCTTGTCAGGCCCTTTCTGGGCCCTGACACTCAAGAGAATAAAAGGGGCTGGATCCCAACTGGGCACTCCTGGTACTACAGACCAAGGAGTAGGGTTTCCCCCTGGGCACCACGGACATTGCCCATGATACTGTCATTAAAAAATGAACACCTGTTTACCGACGTCTACGCGATGCTACATTGTAAAATGTTCAACAGGTAAAACATCCCCTACATGCTCACACATCAGAGAGTGGATGCAATCCTACACTATCACTAGGACTTGGAACACACAAAGTGCCAAAACTTGCACAAGTTCTTGAAACACAAGGCCTGGTGGCCCACCCTGTACCAAGATATAGAAAAAGTGCTTGAACAATTTGAAGTCTGCAAGAAATTTGCCAAGAGCAATAAACCCCCTAAATCATTACTTCCCATCAGAACTCAACTATCCTTTAAAGTGTGGGCCCTAGATATTGTGGGACCTATGCCAGGGAAAAGCAGCATCAAGAAATATATCATTACTGAAATCAATTTTGCTACACAGTGGCCAGTGGCGCAGGCTGTAAAAGCCCACACTGGCAACAATGTATGCAGGTTCATAGGAAAAGAAATTATCAGCAAGTTCATAAACCCAAAATTGTTGATTAAAAATGGAGGCAAAGAACTGACCTCCAATAACACCAATGTCTATCCCACTAAGCAGGGTGTGAAGTATACTGTAACCACTCCTTACCATCCCCAGGAAAATGGCAGGGTTGGGCGGCTAAATGGCAGCTTAGTGCAAGCTCTTGTCAAAATCACTGCTGTTAAACCTGAAGGATGACCCAAACAGCTAGCAACCACCCTCCTTGTATGTTGCACCCAAGTGAACAGATCCACTGGGAAAAGCCTCTTTGAACTAGTTTATGGCACACAGCCAAATATTGCTCAGGTTCTCATAGGACCAAAGTTAGAAATACCAAGCAAGGTATCACACAGATGAGACCTCCAGGTACTCCGCGCCAACAACAGGCAAGCAGATAGAGAGGATAAACAATTAAAAAATATGTTTGTTCCCCTGAAAAGTAGACACAAAGCTGGTGACAAGGTCTGGGTAATGAATACTGACAAGAGTAAACTGCAACCCAAAAAGTAGATGTCACCCTTGTTCTAAAGGTAAATGACAACGATAAATACCTGTTACAAGGCTTGGGCAAAAGAAAAGAAGATAAAGTCCTACATCACAACAGGCTCTGCCACTGCAAGGCTTGCCAGAAGCAACACAAAACCATAATCCCTGCCACTGAACAACAGCCGGTATAGTACAGTGCCCATGCACCTGACGACCTTCCAGAAGACCTCCCCAGGGAGGAATGTGACCTTCAGCCAAGGGGGGTGTCGAAACAACATGGTTGACCCCCAGTAAGGTCCTGCCCAAATGGTTCTGTGACCTGCAACCCAACTTCCCTGTGACCCAAAGCCAGATAAGGAAGTCAACTTGAATTATCAAACCAAGCAACAAGAACCAGTGACAATCTTAACTCAGTGGGCTGCAAAATTTGGTGCTTCACTCATTACAAGGATCACACCACCCCCTATCTAATTTCATTGATTGATCATCACAATCTTGTTCCTGCTATCATGACTCACTCCAACTATATAATCCCAACAAAAATTATTATCTGGTTTCTTATCATTTCCTCCTTGTAAATCTGCTAAAACAGCAGTTACAACAACTAAATATTGGATTTTTCCTTGATCTTCTTGAGCTTAACAATTTGAGTGCATGAGGAGTGTAACAGAATTGGGGGTTTACCTGATAGATTTCAAATAGGTAAATTACTTTACTTTGCAGCAGACATGATCAAAGAGCCCAAACATAGCATCATATTTTCTGGTGGGTAGCTTCAAAGTGAACTTTTTAAAAGCTAGGTTGAACTTGTAGAATAGAGATTGCAGTTACATTTATCTAGACAATCAGCTTACGAGAGTTTATGATTTCTTTGGGCTGGATTATAATTCATATGGATGCGACAGAATATCTAAACCTAGGGCGTCGAAGAAGTTCCAACTATGATTTCAAAAGAAGGCAGTCGCAGCAAACTATTAGTCATTGGATGTAAAGGAGACTGCAGATTTTAGATCTGTATTTACATTTTGGCTTGACAGCTAGAGATTTGTTTTTTTGTAAACTATAGACTATATAACGAAGAACATTAATGCAAAATAGATGATTTTAATATAATGTTGCAATTATTAAATCGATATTATAAAATAATAAAATCTAAAGAGGAAATCGGATTTGTATATTGAAAGCATACATTGAAAAAGTTAAAAAGAACTAGATAATCAACTCTGATGCTTAGATATAAATTAAAGCTCTAAGTTGGACAGTGATTAGCATAATGTCCTGTCTGTCTACACTAATCAGATGGGATTAGAACAGTTTGGAGTCAATAAATACCTTGTAACATGTGACCTCTTCAAGCCGTTTCATATCTAAGCCTGAGTCACGATTATTGAATTGGCGTGGATTTTGAAAGTTATTGTGCTGGCGAGGATAGTGTGGAAACTGATGTTGTTGGTTCCATTCACGTCCTTCATAATTAGGGTTTCTATGGAATGAATTGAAATTTTTCTAAAAGTTAGGCTTGGAAAGGAGAGGCTAACCTCATCGCGATTTTGGTTTCGGTCCTTATCCATGGTTGGAATCTCAAATTTAGGACTAAACATTAATTAAATACATACGTCAAACGGTTACTGTCCATTTTCGCATTCATGTCCTTTTGGGCAGAATCCAGCCAGAAACAAAATGCAAGGAAGCCTTCTTACATGCTTGCTTTTACAGTTAGGGCCTAAATGATAAATCATACTGGTGCAGGGATCAGCAAAGTACCATGTTTACAAAATCCTCGATTGTACCAGGGACACTCTGGAATTTTTGTCTCTGGATCAATATGAAGGTAAATGCATTCTTCTCCACTAGCGCATTCCCCATATCTGGAATAGAACCAGCATTCTGGCATTTTTTTAAGGTTGTATTCATGAAGAAACTCACATTGATCCTCTTTCTTGCACAGACCGCGAAGCCAATGTTTACAGACAACAGATTTCTCAGATTTGATGTGTTTATAAGGACATTGGAGCCCTCTGGGACAACCTCCCTTTAAAAACATAATACATACACCACCTTGAGCTAAAAAGGTTGTCAAAGTCCTCCTTATCAGAAATTACTATTTTTCTTGTTTTCCCCGTAGACATCAAGGCCAAGTTTGGTAATCACATAATCTTCAAAGCCAAATTTGTACTTTACTAAATCTGCTTGAGGATCGGGAAAAAATTGGTGACTCATTCTGCTAAAACCTTTTCTTGGGTTAATTGTTTGATACAAGCTCTAAATAAAATTTTAAAAAGGATTAAATAATACGGTTAAATAACAATCCCAAGCTAGCTGTATCTAAGAGATCGATCCTATCTTAAATCCATACTCAACCTTGTAGTATGGGGAGATAAATTTTTGGCTAAAAGGAGCAACTACAAAATAAAACGTATCTAGCTTGTTGATTTGGTGCGAAGGCACTTTTGACAGATTCCTATTTTCACTATTTCAATGTAAATGCTAAATAAACCCACTTTTTGAACTGATGAATCCGAGAGCTCTACTTGGCGCTATCGGCTTAACATCATAATTTAGTTTTCCCTTTGTTTATACTTTTTATTCTGTTACTAACTAATTTTATGATGTCACGGTAATTGCAATAAATTGCTCGTTACCTTTAAATTAAGCTGATAATTTTTACATGTAAAGGTTGTGGGCTAATCAACTTTGCCCCAATTCACAGCCTTATTAGTTTTTAGACCTATAACTGAACCTTGCTTTTATATTTTATTTTTAAGAGCATTATATTAATAATCCTAAGTTGCTAACGGCCAACATTTTATTATTTTGATAGATAAAGCATGCTGAACCAGTCTAGTTTATCTCTTTTAAAGAAATTTGAACCATTTTAAAGGTAAGGGGTTAGCTTGTGCATCAAGTTTACAATAAAAAATTAAATATAAATTTATTTGATATCACTATTTTTATTTGAAGGTAATGTAATGGTGATTTACAAATATCAGATATTCAGAGAATATTCAGCCTACAGGAGAACAGGTACAGTCAAGCCATCAATAACATTAACACCAGTCAGGCGGAACTCAAGGCAACAACAGTTAAAGAGACTAAAATTAGAATCAAAAACAAGTTACAGAAAGAAGAGGTGTTTATTAATCAGGAGACAGGCACTATTTAAAGCTCACTGATAAGTGTTATCTTTTATCGGATATCAGATATTGGAGCTGATAACAGAATCACTACAATAGTAACTTACAAAGTAAGTCCATTGTAGATTAATAGTTTTTATATAAATGTCAAAAAAATGGGGTCAACCCCCCAGAAAGGTTCTGGCTAAGCAGGTTTGTGGCCCACAATCCAACTTCCCAGTGACCCGTAGCCAAATGTGGAAGTCAACTTGAATTTCCAGAAACAGCAGCATGAGCAGATGATGATCCCATATGGTGGATACCTCAATTTGGCGCTTGACTCATTACCAGGATCAAGCCACCCTCCTAACCACCCAACCAAGTGATCACTGTAATTATGTTTCTACTATCCATGAGTCACCCATACTATATAATAGTTATCTCTCAATAAAGAATGATATCTAGTTTCTAATCATTCCCCCTTGTAACTCTGCTAAAACAGCACAGTTACAACATAAATTATCCAATACTGTACTTTTTAGAGCTGCAGAGATAGACAAACCAAACCAAGTGCAGAGCACACAAAAGTTGTGCACAAAAAAATACTAAGCGGTTTGAGTTATAATTTCAATTAATAAAAAATGTTGACTCTTGTTTTTATTTTGTGTGCAGCTTCCATCCACATTGATCTTAGTCTTGTTCATCTATCTCAACAGCTCTTAAAAGTGCAGTACAGTAGTTTTACAGCCTGTTGAGATAAACAAAAACTGTTTGGTTTAGAAAAAGTTTGTTCAGTGTCGCAACATCTTTGATTACTCCCTCTTGGGGTTTAACACCCCAAGTAAATCACCAAATGGCTCACTGAATGGTTCACCGGCCAGTCAATAAACTGGTGGCACCATTATCAGTCAACCATCCATGATGGGGATCACTCAATCCAGGTCCTAAATGGAACACAACTTGATTAAGCCTTGTGGCTTAAGAGAAACATTACTCAGATAAGCCCCATGACCTCCATGACGTACACGGACAGTATGTGGCTTGTCATGATACTATATTTATTCTATATTCATATTCAATAAAGTACCATTCTCTTCTTAAATCTTCCCTTTTTTCCATTTATTATACTTCCCAAAAGTATAAACTTGACAGTGGTAGCACAGGTAGGTTTTCCATACCTACCCAACTTGAAGGAAAAATTCCTCCTAAGAAAAGGACCCAAGCAATGGTACTCCCTAACAGCTGGAGAGACTACAAAAAAGGACAAGGCGTTCCTGCAGGTTTTTTTATCTACAACAATGTCCTTGTACCCAGCAAACAATACAACACTATCAAAGCCCAAAGACTGTTACCCACAACCCCAATCTCAACAGCACCACAGCAGCCTGAAATACCCAACATTGTATTCCAGCACCTGTGTATAGCTGAAATTGGCGCCTTCATGGGATTACACCTGAAAACGCCTCTCTTTGGAACAAAAGTGCACAAAGCAAATTTGAGCAAGTGGAGTACCCCCAAAGACTCTGGGTCAGTGAAATTGCTCTCCACGTTACAGGGACCGCCTCATACTTTGTAAGTGGATGGATAGCCCAACACCCCAACCAAAAGGGAGACTGGGAACTATTCAAGAGTGCATTCCTTGAAAAATTCTCCATGAAGGATTCTGGCGTGCTAATCATGACAGAACTTCAAACCTTCAAGATGACAGGAACAATCAAGGAATACATTGCTTCATACAAAGACCTATGTGACCGCGCATCCAATACCATCAACTTTGATGAACCTGGGCCATGTTTGGACTCTATAATGGTCTCCCCACACACATTAAACATCAGTTTGATATGACCTGCTGCAAGAACCTTGAAGAAGCATTCTTGGAAGGCAAACACATGACCCAAAAATCTGACAATCCACACGCAAACAACAAGCGCAAAGAGAGTCCTACAGCCAAGAAGGATCCTTGACCCAATAAGCAAGGCAACTGAGCCCACAACGTCCATCCTTGAACTGGGAATAAAACTTCACAAGCCAACCAGGCAAGCACCAAATATACCAACAAGGAGGGAAAAGCCCAGGGGAGTGCTTAGGCAAGCCACCCTCCCCCAACCTACAAGACTTGTACAGGGACCAGGACATGGATTCAATCATCATGATCCAAGTACCCTGTTGTGATCTGAGGCGTGTCACAGAGTCACAACAGGAAATCCTAACTTAGGATTGGATTTGTACTATCATAAATTAGACAGCATGTGTATAATGGTCAAGGCTATCAGTGGAATTAATCCTGATAGTCAAGACTAAACTGGTTTGCACTCAAATCCGTCGGATCCGACGGATTTGTAATTCTAATTGTATCTTGGATGTTACAATAGATTGATTGTACTATTACATCCAGGTTGGATTGGGTTTGGAAATTACCAGCAGCTTCCATAATGGGCAGCTGCAAGCTTCAGCCACTCTGGGGTAATGTGCACCCACTCTTCTCCATCAGATTGTTCAGATCATCCTAAGATGGAAAGAGCATGGATGCAAGAGCCTGATGGATATCAGAAGATCCTGTAATGTTCCTGACAATGGTGCAGGTGTTAATAACACTTCTGCATCCATTGTGCAGCCAGGATGGTATATAAAATTCCCTTTTTTCCAAATAAAATACATACTTTCATATATTAAATCTTGCCTTTGCTCAACTTAGTTGTTACCTATTATTAAAAGGTAAAGACTACAGAGTCATTAGACCTGTATTAATTTGTGTTTAGCCTATTGCTATAGTCTACCCACAAGCAACCATGGACATTAACCCCAAAGACGTCCACAAGGCCCAATTCACGGCATTGGTGCTCACTCCTAGAATGTATTCATCCAAACACACCGTACCTGCAGAACACCCCTGCTGTGGTCCTGTTTCAGCCCAGGGAGAGAATGATCCACTCTCTGCTTCTGCTTTAGCATACCTACAAAGCATGCTCCATCAGACACCAGAACTATCCTTCCTGGAGACCACCAACCAGGATGGTTCTTCCCAAAATCCCCAGAAGCTGCCTGTACTGAGCCAGTTCATGGGAGATGTGCAGAGACCTCCCTTCATTCAATGCTATCAAACCTTAAATTTGAATGTGGTAATCTCCAAACCTGTGAATGCCAATATTGTACCCTCCTCCCAAATTTTGGACTCTAATATCCAAGGAATGGATGAAAGAGCAGTAAAAGATGGGGAGAACTTGGCTTGCCTGGCAATCCTGCCAGTGTATGGACCCTCCATCAGGGAGAGATTTCAAACCTTGAGCCACATCACTCCAAACCAGCTCAAGAAGGACATGAAGACTATTGACCAAATGAAGGAGTACCTATACTACTTTTTACATCCTGCTATCTGTCATAATTGTGTCCACCTTGCACATCAAAAGAATGTTCTTCTGCATCAAGGGCAATTGATTGCAGCCCAACAGAACTTCTTACAGACCTTGTACTCTAATCTCAGTTCAAAATTTGGCTTGTTCAACCAACAAATTGCTGAGCTGGTCAGAAACCAGATGTCTTACACCCAGTTCATGGAGACTATGGAACAATTCTTCCACAACTACATCCCCCAAGTGGTTCAACAAATCCTTAGCAATTTTGGGTTGGATCCACATTGGATCTCTGTAGTAACTGGACACGTCAAAAGCTCCAGAGACCTCTTCCAGGCCATTGTACAGGAACTGGAAAAGATAACCACTGGTACTACAGCAGATGAGACCACTGAGAATGACAACAACATGCTCCATAAAGAGGTGATGGAACTCTTTGGTCATTTTTGCTCCTTTGAGAAGGATGTGCAGGAACTCTAACAGGATAATACCTTCTTGTATGGGGACCTAAACACTTTCCAGGCTCAATTAGCCAAAGGACTCAAGGATCTTAAGGCAATTCATGCTGGTCCCAAGCATGACCAACAGAGACAGGCTGCCTTAGAGCAGGTCAACTGGACCTTTGCTGAGACCACCTGTCAACAGATCCAAGGCTTAGAAGATGAAGTGGATGGACTGGTAAAAGAAAACCAGGTCATCAGAGAAGAGCTCAATGTCATGGTAGATTCCATAATGCCAGGTATTGTCCATCCAAGTAAGAAGGCTTGGAAGGCCAGAAAACCTGTATCAAAATTGACCAAGTTAACAGATTTAAACCAAACAGCTGATTGAAAATGGGTCACGGCTGCTCCAGTCCACCAGCTGAAACCAGCTCCCCCTTTCAAACTGACGTTGATAAAGTGATGTAATATGAGGGTCACCCAATATGAGCTTGTTAATCAGTATTGTTGTCAGAGACTAGTCACACAAGGATTCTTTGCAACTTGGACCAGATACTTACTTAGCAACATAGAAGGAATAGGAGGTCAAGACTCAGGTGATATTGCTTAATCAATTTTTCTGATATATATTGAATAGTTTTCCCTGTTTCAACTCTAAGATTTGAGTCCTCCTAAATTTACTCAATAAAAATCATTTATCCCATTTTCTAATTTTTGATTTTAAAAATACATCCTGTGATTGGGTTGTTGCAGTATATCCCATACAATCTGATTCTGAACCAAATCATTTATGGAAGATGGGGCCCTGCAACTGGAACTTTGTTGTCAGTGCCTCCCAATGTTAATTTCATGCTAGCCAATTTTGAAGCTCCTCCCCCCATTCTTGAAAATGAAAATTGTGTCAATTCTCAATGCCCAGAATTCTATGCTGAAGATGCATCGATGCTTTCCCAGGTCATTTATCTAGGACTACTTTGGTTAGGATTAATTGTTCTACTTAATCCTGGAGTTACAATTGGAAATTTCACAAAAAAATATCTGAAGCTGTGTTGGTGGTTAATCATCAATTCTATGTGGATTTGGGTGGTAATTTCCCATCACTTAGAAGCAGCTTCATATTATCCAGTGATTTCTGTCATATTACTCAACTCTTCTACTTATGAGTTTTTGAAAGCAGTTTGTCATGAATTTATGTTTCTTTTCTACTGCTCCGTTGAGATATCTGCATTTACCATTTTTATTTGCATCAATTCATTACTGAGTTTTCAGTTTGGGCTTTTCTTTAATTTTTGGTTTCCATCTCTGGTTGCAGTTGTTGAGACTGGATCCTCTGTTTACTATTTCCATTGTGTCATGTCATTTTGGCGTCCAGATTATTTTCCTGCTCCACCCACTGATGAAATTTCACGTGAAGTTTTATCAGCATTATCATTTTATTCTGGCTTGAGCCTTAGTCACAAATCCCAAGTTTACCACGTGATGACAAAGGTTTCTGAAGATGCTTGTGAGTGATTGTTGTCCGCGGTGGAGCGCAATCCACGTGTTTTAACTGAGAGTGCATCTCTATACCCTTTTTTAAAAAATTTGTGAGTATCTATTGAGGAGCTCAAAGTATATTTTAAGCTGTACACCTTTCATCAGGGTACAACTCCACTTTTGGTATTCCTTCCTCAGTTCCTTACCTACTGATGTACAAATGATGTTCCCAAGGTGAATAAACTCTCAGTGTTGTGGTTAGCAGTTGACCAGACTGCCCAGGATTTGGCAGTTTGGGATTCCCTGTTAACCACAACTGAGGCCCTGGTAAGCCAAATTCTTTCTCTGGTCTCAAATCTGTCTACTTCCAAACAAGGTACGTTGGTAATTGAAGATAAGCCTGCTGCGCGCTCCTGGTTTTCTGGTTCTGGTCCTGCAATAGTTCCTTCCAACCAAAGCTAGGATTGTTCTCCCCCTAGCTCGTCTCAGCTACAATTGGCGGTGATGAACAAACCTGGTGATGTGAAGGAGGTCCCTGTAGTGTCTGGTCCTGATAGTTCCTTGGCAATGCTTGAACATGTTGTACCTGCAAAATCTTCTGTGATTATGTCCAAAGAGTTGCCCCTTGTGCCTATCAATTGTGATAACCCCGTTCTTCTGGCTGCTGTCCAAGAAATGATCAAGTGTTACTTCCAGGAGCATCCTGCCTCCTTAGCTGCCGTCTGTACCGCCAATAAAAACAAGACCCTGCCAAGATTGCTACCTTTGCTGCAAATAAATCTACTTCTGGTTACTTCTTATTCTATGGTAGCATTGATAATGGTCAGACTATCTATCAGCCAGCTATTTTGTTAGATACAGGTGCTTCCAAAAATTTCATGAGTGTGGAGACTGCCAACTTGCTACAACTCAAGTACCACCTGGGAATGCTTGTTAGGGGTGGGAACTGTCAAACTTTTCCCTCTTTCCAGATGAAGAAGCCAGTTACTTTTGTAGTTGCAGGTCAGTCCTTTACTGCAAGGTTTTCCGTTTTCTCTACCCTGATGTATCCTATCATTTTGGGAGGGAGTTATTGGAAAGATCATAATGTATTGACCTTAACGGAGAAAAATGAGCTGCAGGTGGAACATTCTTTGGGTATAACTATTTGTATTCCACTGTTGGATATGTCTAAATCAGAGCAATCATCACAGACCATATAATTGTTTCCTGTCCCTGTCCCCGTAAGTTTGGATTTACCAGCATTCTTACAACCCTGGTCCGCGACATTTGACGCCACCAGAGGCAAGGTTGTTCCCAAGCACACTCAGTTTGACTTTGACTTTAAGGTTACTGTTGATCTGATTAGAATTGCATCTCCTATTTACCCTTTAACCTTGAAGGAAGACACTGTTTGAAAGAGTGGACTTGTGACATGTTAGCAAAAGGCTACATTTTTAAGAAGGCTTTATCAATCTGCTCCCTGTTATTGTTTGTTCAGAAGTCTTATGGGTCCTTTTGTCCTTGTGTTGACTATGAGAATTTGAATAACATTACAATTCTGGATCCTTATCCTTTACCCCTCAAAGCACAGATCTCTAGGTGTGTTGAGAAGGCCAAGGTATTCTCAAAACTGGATCTGTTGAATGCTTTCAATCAAATCAGGATTTCAGAAGGAATGGAATGGTTAAAAGCATTCAGAACAAAGAAGGGTATCCTCCAGTTCTGTGTAATTCCTTTTGGATTGAAGAATGCCCCAGCTTGCTTTCAGTGGTTAATTGATTCAGTCCTGGGGGATCTCCTAGGTGTTTGCGCCATTGCATATATGGATGATATCTTGGTGTTTTCTCCAGATGAGGAGTCTCATAAGGCTCACTTGTTGGTAGTTGTAAAGCGCATTCTCCAAGCAAACTTGATCATCAAAAGGAATAAGTGTGAATTCTTTAAGCGTAAGGTTACCTTTCTGGTTAATATTATCTTTGAGGATGGCCACACCATTGCCCCTGACAAGGAAGCTGCAGTTCAAGAGTATGCTACGCCTATGACAGTATCCCAACTTTGTAGTTTCCTGGGTACATGTACGTTCTTGAAGAAATTCACCCCCCACTTGTCTGAGGTGGCCGCCCCTTTATATTTGGCTAGTGGAAATACAACTTTAGTCTGGACGCCTGAGTGCGCAAGTGCCTTCTCAGCAGTCAAGGCTCTTTTGTTGTCCTCCCCAGTGTTAAGACATGTGAATCCTGAGCTTCCTTTTGCGTTTTCCACCAATGCATCTAAATACGCTGTGACTGGTGTGCTGTTGCAGACGGCTAGTGATGGGATTGAGAGACCTGTAGGGTATTTCTCCCAGAAGATGGAGGCTCAAGAACACAACTACATGATTTACGACAAGGAATTGTTGGCTATTGTGGAATTGTTAAAGCATTGGCATCACCATCTCATGTCAGCACGTCATCTATTTGTAGTAAGAACTGACCACAAAGCTCTTCTATACTATTGGCAACCCAGGGTTTTGTCGGGTTGTCAATCCAGATGGCATGGTGACCTGTCAAGATACAAGTTCTGCTACAAGTTTATTAAGGGATCTGACAATCACTTGGCCAATGCACTAAGCAGGAACCATTCCCATCTCCCAGATGTTAGTATGGATGCCAAGTTTAACACACATATTATGATTCCAGACAAGGCTGTGGTGTCTTTTGTACTGTCTCTGCCGGCTATGTTGGCTACCATGTCTTTAGCTGAGGGCGCAGACCTGGACTTGTATTCCAAGGTCAAGTTTCTGCAACCTTTGTCCAAAGGCTTTGATAGGCTATTAGAGCTAGCATGAGCAAACCCAGTGGGTCAGCCTCAGGGTTATCATAAGATTGGTTAGTCCTATATCATCAAGGTTGCTTGTAGGTTCCTGAGGGCACTATTTGGGATGAAATTATGGAGGCTAATCATACCTGTCCAACGGCTGGTCACCCAGGGAAGAACAAAACAGTGGAACTAATATGCCACCAGTTTTCCTGGAAAGGTTTAACTGTGCAGGTAGCAGCCTTTGTTCAAGATTGCCTGGTATGTGTTTGATCCAAGGCCAGTCAGAACAAGACAACTGGGTTATTAGTTCCACTACAGCCTGCTGCAGGACCCTGGATGTCTGTGTTGGTGGATTTCATTGGTGAGCTTCCCAATTCCAATGGGTTTAACACAATCATGGTGGTGGTCAATTGTTTCATAAAGATGGCACACTTTGTACCGTGCTCAACCACAATTACTTTGGTGGAGACAGCTGGGTTGTTTGTGAATAGAATCTTTTCCTTACATGGCATCTCAATGGAGATTGTAAGTGACCGTGGTCCTCAATTTATTGCTCAGTTCTGGGAAGCCTTTACTGGAATTCTTGGAATCAAATTATGCCGTTCCACAGCCTTTCACCCCCAATTGGATGGACAAACGGAGAGGGTAAACCAAAGTTTGGAGGTCTACCTACGTTGATACACTAATGCACAACAAGATGACTGGTGTGATAACCTACCCATGGCAGAGTTCACATATAATAACGCCCCGCACACATCAACCCAAGTATCCCCATTTTATGCCAATGTGGGTTATAATCCTTTTTCCAACATGGGTCCTTGTTTGGTTAGCAACGTGGAAGCTGCAACTGATCAAGCCGCTGCATTGAAGCAGGTCCATCAGGAGCTCCAAGTTACTCTTGCCACTGCTGTGACAACTTACAAGGAATACACAGATTGTAAGCACCAGGAGGGTCCGACATACAGACCAGGTGATCTAGTCATGGTTAATGCTCACAATATGAAACTTAAGGTTCCCTGTTGTAAATTAGGTCCCAAGCAAGTTGTTCCCTTCAAGGTAGAACGTCAGATTGGTCCCTCTGCCTATCAGCTAGATTTACCTCCTTCTTTCAAGATTTTCCATACCTTCCATGAATGTCTTCTTACTCCCTTCAAAGGAACAGAGAATCCCTCTTCCCAACCCATTCTTGTGGAAGGTGAACCTGAGTATGAGTTAAATTGTATTCTGGCTTCCTGCAAGAACTGCCGCCGTTTGGAATATTTAGTGTCTTGGAAAGGTTATCCTGATTATGAAAACTCATGGGTTCCCCACTACAATTGTTCAAATTCCTCAGATCTGCTCTGTGATTTCTACAAGCGCAATCCCACTGCTATTGGTCACCCTGAACTTGCTTTAGCTTCAATGAAACTCCCACCTGCCCATAAGAATTTCTCCTTATCCCATCTTCCAGATGGTGGTATTGTGCCCAGGGCTAAATTGGAGGGTAATGTCATGGTAGATTCCATAATGCTGGGTATTGTCTGTCCAAGTAAGAAGGCTTGGAAGGCCGGAAAACCTGTATCAAAATTGACCAAGTTAACAGATTTAAACCAAACAGCTGATTGAAAATGGGTCACGGCTGCTCCAGTCCACCAGCTGAAACCAGCTCCCCCTTTCAAACTGACGTTGATAAATTGATGTAATATGAGGGTCACCCAATATGAGCTTGTTAATCAGTATTGTTGTCAGAGACTAGTCACACAAGGATTCTTTGCAACTTGGACCAGATACTTACTTAGCAACATAGAAGGAATAGGAGGTCAAGACTCAGGTGATATTGCTTAATCAATTTTTCTGATATATATTGAATAGTTTTTCCTGTTTCAACTCTAAGAGTTGAGTCCTCCTAAATTTACTCAGTAAAAATCAATTATCCCAAGTTCTAAATTTTAAATTTTAAAAATGCATTCTGTGATTAGGTTGTTACGGTATATCCTGTACAATCTGATTCTGAACCAAATCATTTCAGGGAGATGGGGCCCAGCATCTGGAACTTTGTTGTTGGCGCCTCCAAATGTCAATTTCATGCCAGATAATTTTGCAGCTCCTCCCCTCATTCTTGAAACTGAAAATTTTGTCCCTTCTCAATGCCCAGAATTCTATGCTGAAGATGCATTGATGCTTTCCCAGGTCATTTATCTTGGTTTACTCTGGTTAGGACTACTGGTTCTCTTTAATCCTGGAGTTTCAATTGGAAATTTCACAAAAAAATATCTGAAGCCTCATTGGTGGTTAATAATCAATTCTATGTGAATTTGGTTTTTAATTCCCCATCATTTAGAAATGGCTTCATATTATCCAGTAATTTCTGTCACACTCAAGGACACCAGAATCACTCTCTTCACTCTCCAAGGTCAAATTGACTGCCTTACTGCTTGTCTAACAGCCTCCCCTCCCAGAGGAAAGACTGTACACTTTGAGGAACCTAGGTCAATTAGTAGACTTTCCTTGGGTAGCCAGGTACACTCTTCTGGCAATGAATCCTACCATAGCTATGATGAAGACAATGCCGCCCAGAGAAATGTCCCTAGGAACATCATGATGACTGAAGCAGTACTATAGATTAGTGAGAACCCCCTGGCTACTCCTGAGCAAACCAGATTGCAGGAACGTCAGGCTGCCTCAGAAGCTAGATATCAAGCTTCCAGAAGCAACTGCTCTCCCATCAGACAATTGTTCAACACAAGCAGCGTGATCCCTAACTTCAAACCTGTCAATTTGCCAAAATTTAATAGGAAGAGTAATGTCTCCATGTTTTTGAGATTGTATGAGAACACAATTTATGGGACTGATGAGGCAATGAAGAACTCTGCCATCTTTAACTGCCTAGATTCTGAGACCCAAACAATCATCATGCCTAGACTCTCAGAACGTGGATGGACTTTTGCCAACATCTCAAAAGCATTAATGGATGAATTTGGTAGTAAAGAAGCCCTCAACAACCAGAAAATGGACTTTGTGGAGGGAGGCATCAGAAAAGGAGAAACCATGCAGGAGTTTTCTGATAAGTTTTATCTAGAGGCTCAGACCTTGATATCTCTGAAGGCTGCTTCCTTCATTGATGTTAAGTCTGCTCTGATAAATCCAGTACAACCTAACAAATACCTCTCTCTTGCTCTGAAGTCTGGAATCTATGGAGCCCACAATGTCTCCAACCTGATTTTCCACCTGCTCACACTCAAGGATGACTTTGAAGTGCCTATGCCCTCTGGACCAAGAGCATTACAGGAGAATAGAAACAAACCATCTTTCTCTGACAAACCTAAAACAGGTGAAAGCTCTACTACTCAAGGAGCAGCTGGTACCAATAGCATACACACTTGCTATAAGTATGGAAAGCTAGGACACATGTCTAGAGAATGCAAGCAACCAGCACCCAAGGAATGCCACGTAGGAGCAGAGGAGTATGACCCAGAAGGAGATTAAAAGGACAAGGAGGCCTCTCAAGACAAGGAGCCAAAAAACTGCTAAGCAACCAGGATGAGGAGAAATCCCTGGTTGCCCATGTACATGTACCTCCTATCTCTCCACCCTCTCCCCTCCCACCTGAAGACCCAGGTGCTCCTGGCTGTGTCCCCCAACCTGACACAGCTCTGACTTTGGAAACCGCAGACTCCAAAATCCTCACACCAGCAAGCCCTAGCCTAGGCTCCACTGATCCTGACGCTAGCCCCTTGCTCTGCTACCCTGACTCCCAGGAGATAGAAGAAGACCAGCTGCATAGAATTCTTGATATCAACGCCCTCATCAGAGGCAGGAGAATAAAGAAGGAATCCTTAATCACCCCTGAAGTCCAAGAAACAGTTGCACTTCCTTACGCTGAGCAGTTAACCCTCCCTACTACTGGAGTCACACATGAGAGTGATAGTGCCAAGAAAATGGCACAAATCCTCAAGTCAATTAATGTCTATGCTTCTCTGGATGCCCTGAAAAGATTCAGTCCTACCTTGTGTACAGCTTTGGAGGAATTCTTTAGTAAATACAAGGATATGGATGTCTATCAAGTAACATCTCTAAGCAATGGAACTGATAGAACGGACTGCACCTACATCAATATGATGGTCCACAAGGTTAAGGTCTGAGCCATTATTGACTCCAGTGCACCAGGAAACATCATCTCCTTGCAGCTAGTCAAGAAATTAAAGTTGGCTCCAGACTTGGACTACCAAGAGATATTTGGGACGGCAGGTCCACTTACCACTAAAGCCATGGGCACTTACTCGTCATTGCCCCTGCAGTTTGGGAAGTTGATTGTAACCGCCCCTGCTATAGTTCTGGACAATCACAGTTATGATATCCTTATTGACACAGGGCTCATGAGAAGGTATGGGACTATTATCAATCATGGTGATAATACCTTCAAAATCCTAGGTCAGACTATCCCCATGTACTACAATGGTGCTAAGGTGATTGACCTCCTCAAGAAGAAGCTTCACTTCATCAACATGGAGTATGCTGACGGTGATATTCCTATGGCCTATACCTTATGGCACAGGAAGCTTAGGATGCTTCCCCTGTCAACCAGGGAGTACAAAGGGATCCCTTTGTACGCTTCCTCCATGTTCATCATTCCTTCTGGTTCTCAAGTGATTCATCATACTGGTCTGTCATTGGAGATTCCTTCTGGGTTACATGATGAAGTCTTTGGCCATCATGGTGCCTCTTTCCTGGAACCATGTATCTGCCCTGGACTAGTCATGCCTGGACCAGAAGAGCTCCAGGTCCTGCTAGCCAAGCTTGTTTCTGTCACCTTGACTGTGCAGAAAAATCAATTATTGGGATACATCAGACTAGAAGAACATGTCAACTTTCTCTAAGCGTCACCCTTTGCTGGACTTGATGAGCTAGGACTTCCTGTGGACCAGCCCTTGGTCTTGCCTGTGATTCCTTGTGACTCTCTGGTTGGTCTCACTGAACCAGAAAAGGACCAGGCACTGGCTCTCTTTGAAAAATACAAGGGAGTCTTTGCCAAAGATGACTTGGACCTTGGGAAAGCCATTGGAGTAGAGCATACCATTGACACCCAAGGCAACCTCCAATCCAGTCTTGCCCTATTTGCCGTAGCCAAGCAAACCAAGCTATAGCTAATGAAGAGCTTCAGAAGCTACTAAGCTCTGGGATGTTGGTACCCAGTAAAAGCCCTTGGTCCTCTCCCCTCCTTATTGCCAAAAAGAAGGATGGTTCTAATAGAGTGGTCATTGACTATAGAAGACTGAACTCCATCACTAAGAAGGACTCCTACCACCTTCCACATATTGATGATACTTTGGATTGGTTGGGAGGAGCTAAGTTCTTTAGTGCCATGGACCTAATCAGTGGCTACTGGCAGATCAATCTTCCATCTGAGGAACAGGAAAAATGTGCTATCATCACTGAGAAAGGACTTTTCCAGCCCACACAGATGACCCAGGGACTAACAAACACCCCTGCCACTTTCCAGAGAGCTATGGATGCAGTTATGGGTGACTTAAAGCTCACATCAGTGCTTGTATACTTGGATTACATTAATGTCTTTTCCAAAACCTTCACTGAGCATTTACAACACTTAGAAGAGGTCTTCAAACAGTTACTCAAAGCCAATCTGAAGCTTAAGCCACAGAAATGTAGTTTCTTCAAGGAACACTTAGAATTCCTAGGGTTTGTGGTAAGCAAGGATGGCCTACGCCCTGTATCTGCTAAGGTGGAACCAATCACCAAGATGCAGGTACCAGCCAAAAAGCGTGATATCCAAGTCTTTCTGGGAATGATTGGTTACTACCGCAGGTTTATCCCAAACTTTGCTATACTTGGGGACTCCTTGTTCAACCTTCTACGTGCTGATGTGCTTCTTCTGGAGCTCTGCTTGTCAAAAGGCCTTTGATGCCCTGAAACAGACTCTGATGTGTGCCCCTGTACTGGCCTATCCTAACTTTGAGAAACCTTTTATGGTGCACACAGATGTTAGTCTTACTGCCATTGCTGGTGTCCTTTCACAACTAGATGACAATGGACTAGAACACCCTGTTGGCTACTGTTCTTGCACCTTGAACTGTCATGAACACAACTACACAGTGACTTAAAGGGAATGTCTGGCAGTAATTTACTCTTACCAGCAGTTTAGGGTATACTTACATGGTGTACAATTTACTGTGGTTACTAAACACGCTTCCCTCCAATGGCTGAAAACATTGAAGGACCCTGAAGGAAGACTTGCTTGCTGGGCCATCAAACTTCAAGCCTTTAATTATGACATAGTGCACTGCGCTGGGGCAATCCATCAGAATGCAGATTGCCTCTCAAGATTGCCTACTGTTGCCCTTGTGTCCTCTATTGCCAATGAGCTTTATGACAAACTACTGGTTGACCAATCTTTGTGGGGGAAGAGCCCACTGAAATCCAAAATGCTCTCAAGAAGCTCTCAGTGGACACCAAGGTTAAAGATGGTCAACTCTTTAAGCTTTAAAAGGATAACTGGTTGCCATATGTATGCCCCTCACTCAGAACAGACTCTGTAGTTGCCTCACACAAAGCTAGAGGACATGGAGGAATACAAAAGACCCTTACTCAGTTACAGCATCTTTGCTACTGGGAAGGAATGCCCAATGATGTTGCTGAGATTCTGGCTGCTTGCCATGACTGCAATGTTGAACAGCTAAAGGTTGCAAGATTCCACCACAAGCTGATCCGCCCAGGCTTTGCCTTCCATACTGTGGCCATTGATGTGGTGGGACCCTTGCCAGTCTCAAAAGGGAAAAACAAGTACATTATAGTGGCTGTGGACCAGTTGACCAAGTGGGTTGAGGCCAAGGCTATCCCAAATCAGTCTGCACTCACTACAGCCATGTTCATCTTGGAACATATCATCTAATGCCACAGATGTTCTCAGATGCTGCTAACTGACAATAGAACCAACTTCACTAGCTATATTATACCCATACTAAATCAGCTGATGGGTATCAGAGGCACATTATCCACCCCATACCATCCCCAAACTAATGGAAAGGTTGAATGGACTAATGGAAGTTTTTTACAGATCCTCAGGAAACTAGCGCACCAATATGAGTCAGAATAAAACACTTACCTGCCTGCATCTAACTTTTCTTACAACATTGGCTATCATGGAGCAACAGGCAAAACCCTCTTTCAACTCCTGTATGGACGTCAGCCTGGTTTACCTCCTCATCTGTACTCCTTGGTGAAACCCAATCTGGCTGTCACCCCAGAAGCCCACCTCCATAAGCTAGCTCAGACTTTGATCAGAATAAAGGCCAAAGCCTATACTATCAATCTGAACACCAAGCAAAAGGATGTGGAGCTTGCCCAAGATAAACACCCAGCCCTCCCCAGTTATCAAATTGGAGACCTAGTCTACTTCTATAGTAACAGAGGCTATGGACGTGAAAGAAAACTTGCCCCCCCTATGGCAAGGACCTGTTAAGGTCATCCAGAAAGTAGGTCCTGATAGTTATACATTGAAGGAACCTGCCACTGGACAACTGGTCATTAGAGTTCATGCGCAATACATGTGTATGGCTCCTAGTGATCAGGAGTAATTTCCCTTTAGGACAACAATTTGGAAAAAGAAAAGCCTAATAAAAAATTCCATGGGTTGTTGTCCACATTGCCAAAAGAAAGGAATAAGGAATATATACTAAAAAAGGCTTTATTGGAACTTGCAGTGTTTGGAGATCACTGCCTTTAAATGACAAGTCATTGTGAGAAGGACCACACAGGCTGCCATGTACTCCTCTGCATAGTCCTCCTTAAAGTGCCACATACAGAAGATAGGGTAATTAGGGTATTTATCCCAAGCCTGTGCTTGGTTGAGGCCCATCCAGAAGGGTTACCCAATTCCCACTACCAAGGCATCCCAGAACAGATGCTTTCTGCTCCAGTACTTCCAGTTCAAGGCAATAACTGGCTTTTAGACTTCCCACATGAGTCCCTCTAATAACATGGGAACATCCTCCACCTCAGCCACTGCTAGCTTACCCAAAGGAACTGTGAGAAGGTGCCCAAGCAAGGCCAACCAAGTATACATATCCTTGCTCTTAAGATTCAAGACTGTAAGCAGGCCAGCTGTTACTCGTTGGATACAGAAGTTCTTACAATCCTTATCAACCCAGCTGGTTACTTCCAGGTCCACTCTCCCTTCACGGCACCAGGCCCTGATCATCCCCCAGAGCACCGCCAAAACAAGGTCTATCTATTCCTGGTCAAACTTCTTCCCTTGCTATTCAAATGTTTGAAGTTGACCCTCAGCAAACTTCAGTGCCACTTCTTGGTCAAAACAGAAATGATAGAAATTCCCCTCTTTGACCTTAGCCTGGGTTAATACCAAGGAATCCTTCAATACCTCTTGAAATAAGGCATAAAGGTGGGGCCCTTCCCCAAGTTTGACCTCTTTGGCTTCCTTCCAGTCCAGAAAACTGGAAAGATCAAACCAGGTGATCCCTTCCTCCTGTTGGGTCTCTAGTTGAATCACTGGCTCATGTGCCTGAGAAGTCTGTATGCGCTTAACCAACTGTTCCACCCTCTTCTGGCTCTTATTCTAAGCGCTCTTTTCCTTGGCCAATATGGATGCCTTACTGGCTGCCACTCTGGCTCTAACATAAGTAGCTCTGGAAGCTCTTGGTGATTAGTTTAGCTATATGAAATATGCAACCCTTGAGTACTGTGCCCTCTATTTATACCCTTTCCCATTCTAGTGGTTGGAAATGTTGTAAATTAGACGGCATGTATATAATGGTCAAGGCTATCAGTGGAATTAATCCTGATAGTCAAGACTAAACTTGTTTGCACTCAAATCCGTCAGATCTGACGGATTTGTAATTCTAATTGTATCTTGGATGTTACAATAGGTTGGCTGTACTATTACATTCAGGTTGGATCAGGTTTGGGAATTACCAGCAGCTTCCATAATGGGCAGCTGCAAGCTGAAGCCACTCGGGGGTAATTTGCACCCACTCTTCTCCGTCAGATTGTTTGGATCATTCTAAGATGGAAATAACATGGACGCAAGAGCCTGGTGGATATAAGAAGATCCTGTAATGTTCCTGACAATGGTGCAGGTGTTAATAACACTTCTTCATCCATTGTGCAGCCAGGATGGTATATAAAATTCCCTTTTTTCCAAATAAAATACATACTTTCACATATTAAATCTTGCCTTTGCTCAGCTTAGTTGTTACCTATTATTAAAAGGTAAAGACTACAGAGTCATTGGACCTGTATTAATTTATGTTTAGGCCTATTGCTATAGTCTACCCACAAGCAACCATAGAAGTTAACCCCAAAGATGTCCACAAGGCCCAATTCAAAACACATACTAAGTCTTGGTTAAAATGGCAGGGAAGGCTATGTGATTACCTTGTGGCCCCAAATGATTAATATCTGCTAGACGTGGCTAGAGAGGCGCCAAAGTACGTGGATACACAAAGACAAAAATGCAAATAGAACTTAATTTTATTGGAAAATAGGAAATGTATTATATAGTGGTAGACAATACCACAAAACACTACCAGGACAGTAGGATCACTTGCCAACAGCATGAGTGGGGCAAGTGAGTTGCGCAGGATCAGGAAACTGAACAATTGTATTTCCCAATTTGGAGCCAGCCTCATTTCAAAGGGCAAAAGCAAAATAATGATATTTGTCCTTGAAATAACCCAACAAATGCAAAATCAAAACATGGTGAATGGCAGCATTCACAACATACCCTTTAGCAACCCTCTACTGTTTGCAACCCAAACTGGAAATAAACTCCTCAAATATCCTTTCTGTTTTCATAGATATCAGGGCACCTCACTATTCAACACTGGAGCAGACCAGTCCCTATTCAACAAGAAATTTTCTGACCTGATTAAACAGCCAACCACTCAAATAAAGATCAGGAGAATTATCATGGTGGACAACAGAAGCACACCAGTCACTCTAGAGGCTAAACATTTCCGCGCCCAAATTGGAGACGTACAAACCACACTCAGCAGTCCAATCATACCAATCCCTAAGTATGATGTTATACTTGTCCTGGACTGGATGAGAAAGACCAAACCTCACATTGACTGGGACAGTGCTACCCTCACCATTCAACAAGGAGAAGTACACCACCATATTTATCCAACCCACCTTGACATGCTTATGAGAGATCATGTATTTGTGAAAATCATGGAAACAGAATAGAAAGTCAAACCTATCAAAATCAATTATAGTACTTGTACATACAAGGTCATCCACTTTAAAAATACAGAGACTCAACATGAAAAGAACCCCATCCAAGACCAGCTAGTTAACAAGTTTTTCACTGTTTTTCAAGAAACTCAGCCAGGACTACCTCCTGACCACGGCATATAACACAAAATCAACCTCAAAGGGAGTGTACCTAAAGCACGACCTATCTACTGCCTCACACCACAAGAAGACAACACCCTAAAAGCTTATCTTAAAAAAGCACTCAGAAAAGACCTCATATGACCATCAAAGTCACCTTTTGGCGCTACTGTCTTCTTTATGGCAAAGAAAGATGGAGGACTCTGCCTTGTCACCAACTACAGAGCTCTCAACAAGGTCACAATTAAGAACAGGTATCCCCTACCCCTAATTGACGGCCTTTTTGACGCCCTGGGGGGTCCCAAATCTTCACAAAGATTGATTTGACAGCAGGTTACCACCAAATTTGCATAAAGCCTGAAGACATTCCAAAGACTGCATGTAGAACTAAATATGGATCCTTTGAATGTATTGTTCCCAACTTTGGCATGACAAACACTCCCAGTACCTTTATGACCTTCATGAACAAAGTTTTCAAGGAACACATTGGAAAACAAGCAATCATCTACCTGGACAACATCATCATTTACAGCCCCAACCTGGAGCAACACTGGAAAGACGTCCGCCTGGTCCTCTACACCCTTGAAGAAAACCAACTGGTTGCAAAATTGTCAAAGTGTAATTCTTCTCAACAGAACTTTATTCCTTGGTCACATTATCAGCAAGGATGGAATCAAACCAGATCCAGACTATATACGTGCCATAACTGAGATGCCAGCTCCAAGAAATAAGATCAAACTCTGCACCTTCCTTGAAATGATAGCCTACGTAAGAAGGTTTATCCCTGACTGAGGCACCCTAACAGCTCCCCTATCTGCCATTACAGGCAAAACAACCAAGTTTGTCTGGAAAACACTACATGATCAATACTTCTTCCAACTGAAGGAACACATGGTTGCTACCCCTATCCTCCAATATCCAAATTGTGAAGGAATCTATGAACTAGAAACAGATGCTTCTGACTATGCCATAGGAGGAGTAATCTGTATCCAAACGGCAGAAAAAGACTTCCTCCCCATAGTATATGAGTCAAGGAAACTATCTGACAGTGAAAAAAGATGCCCCATACACAACAAGGAGTTGGTAGCCATCATACACTTCCCCATGAAGTGACAATGCTATCTGGAAGGAGCCCAAACATTTAAAGTACTCACCAACCATAAGTAACTGATATTCTTCAAAACACAACAACACTTGTCAAGGAGACAAGCCAAATGAATGAGTCTCATACAGAGATACCCCATGTAAATCAAATATAAGCCAGGCAAGGAAATGCTTACTGCAGATGCCCTGTCAAGGCTATACAGCAAACATGTTCTGTGCGCTGATGGTGATACCAACTGGCCCATGTTAATCATGGGGAATCTCCTGGAAGGGATCCCATCTAGCACACCAATGAACATCCAAGAGAAAGTCCTTAAGAACAAACATCTGTTCAAAAATTTATATGGTACTCTGCACCAAATACTCCCAAGTGGTGACACTGTACCTTACATTCTGTCAACTCAAAAGATTGACACCATCCTCCAATATCACAGAGACCTTGAACACACCTGCAGTAAAAACTTACACAAATACCTCAAAACACGCTACTGGTGGCCCAACATGTTAGATGATATCAAAAAAGTACTGGAGCAATGTGAAGTCTGTGAGAAGTACGCCCAAACCAAAGAACCACCCAAGTCAGTAGTACCTGTATCCATCACACAACCCTTCAAGGTATGATCACTGGATATTGTGGGACCAATGCCCAGTGAGAAAAAAAGCAAGAAGTACATTATCACAGCTATCAACTATTCAACCAGGTGGCCTATGGCGCAAGCCACTAAAGAGCACAAGGGCAACAATGTGAGACAATTCATTGGGAAAGAAATCATAGCCAAGTTTTGTGAACCTGACCTCCTAATCACAGATGAAGGCACCAAACTTAAGGGCATTGACACCAATATCTACCTTAACAAGAACAGGATAAGACACATCACAACCAGCCCATATCACTCTTGAGCAAATGGACAAGTAGAACAACTGAACAGCACGCTTGTAGAAGCCCTCAGTAAGTTATCTGCAAACAATTAAAAGGCCTAAGTTGACATGCTCCCAACTGCGCTCATGGTCTGTAGAACAAGAGTTAACTGCAACACGGGTAAAAGCCCTTATGAACTTGTCTATGGAAAAAAGCCCGCTCTTGTTGGTACAGCTGCAGGACCACAATTACCTCTGCCTAAAAAGGTGCCAGACAACAGCAACCCTAATTTACAACACACCAGAAAAGACCAAGAAGAGATGGAATGCCAAAGGGTCAAAAGGGAAGCAATCCCATTACAACAAGAGAGATTCCAAGTCAGGGACAAAATCTGGATTGTCAATCATGATCAACACAAGCTGGACCGAGGATTGTGTGGACCAGGCATTGTCATGGAAGTCAAGCCCAACAGCATCTATCTCATCAAAGGGATTTAAACTCAGACTGAACTGAAATGTATGCACCACAACCGTCTTTGCCTGTGCAAAGCAAGAACAGCCCAACAAAATTCCAGACTCCCTGTTCCCAACGCCAAACTGGATCAATACCAGGCCCGCATCCCCAACACTCTTGAGAAAATTCCCAAGGCTCTGCCTTCCAGTACCCTAGGGGGAGATGTTGCAACATCTGATTACTCCCTCTTGGGGAATTAACGCCCCAAGTAAATCATCAAATGGCTCATCAAATGGTTCACCGGCCAGTCAATAAACTGGTGGCACCATTATCAGTCAACCATCTATGACAGGGATCACTCAATCCAGGTCCTAAATGGAACACAACTTGATTAAGCCTTGTGACTCAAGAGAAACACTATTCAGATAAGCCCCATGACCTCCATGAGGTACATGGATGGTATGTGGCTTGTCATGATACTATATATTATTCTATATTCATATTCAATAAAGTATCATTCTCTTCTTAATTTTCCCCTTTATCTTGTTTCATATACTTCCAAGAAGTATATACGTGACAATAGTATGTACCTGAAAACCAGTAATATTATCCTTTTTGTAAAAATCCCAGTGCAATCCAATCATCTTAAATAAGAAGCATATATAGGCAATAAAACAGTGAATTAACCATAATTGACATCTTGAACTGGAAAGTATACAGTCAATGGTCAAGTCTTTTTTTGAAATCAAGGCCTCAATTTTTACTCCTATTGCGCTGTGAAGAATTTAAGATTCTAATGGAAAAAATTGGGTTATCTACACACAATTAGAATAGCCCAATGAAAATTGAGACTCATCATAAATATACTAAGACAAACACCACACTAAATGACAAAGCATAGTAAAATTCTACTATAATAATGACTTGTCCTTTGAGTCTTCCATGCACAATGCTTGTGGTTATGTGTCCAAAGGTGTCAAGGATGATGTATCCTGGTGTGCATCTGTTTGTGCTGTGGCCTACTCAATGGTAACCCTTCTTGGTATCTTGGCATTAAACTGTATCAAATTATCAAGGTTTCCCATAATAGTGAGACCTTCATCAAATTTCTCTGATTGGTTTGTGAGCACATCAGACTTACTAGCTCAGGTTCATCAATATCATTGTGATGGACAATGTTGGGATCCACAAGGTGCAAATTAATTTCAAGGAATTCCTGGCAATTGAAACAGACATGTAATTTAACCAGCAGTAATTGTGTCAGGGATCCAATCTTGGGTGGCTGGCCCATTGTTTTCAGGTATTACTCAGGCTGGTTTTTTTTGCAGATAGAGCCCACCACAAGAGAGGAGCTAACTTAAATAGGTAGGAGAAGGACTTTCCCACCCAGGACCATGGGCTGGCAGCCGGGATTATAGTGGCAATCACCCCAGTGAGGGTGATGTACACAATCCCAAACAGCTTGCCAGTGTGGTTGGCTAGGAGGTCAGGTGAGGAGGCAGGCATTGGCTTAGGGGTCACAGGTGGTTCCATGGACAGGTCATAAGCAGGGAGATAGTTAAATTTCCCTCTGAACAACTTGGGTGTTGAAAATATCCACAGGCCTTGTCAGTTGTATCTAACTGTGGTTTGTATGCAGGCCAGGGGATCAAATCTGAGTATCTTTTCCGGGGTGTATTCTTTGTATTCAGATTTCAGAGGGTAGTTGGTAAAGTGGATGGGTCCAAAGGGTACACCAGGAGGACAGAAAACATTAGGCAGTGGAGCAGGCAGGCCCAGAGATCTTAAACTGAATTGGTAGACAGCAAATACAAAATAAGGCAATAGATGTATGAGCCAAATTAGCATAACCTTTATTCAAAAATGGCAATTAGTTTGGAGCCCAGGTCCTTAGGTCTATATAGCACCCCACCTCCAAGCTTAATATTTTCCATAGGTGTTTCTTCAGGGCATTGGGAAATGTGGGTCTGGGGGATCTGGGTGCTTGGGTTCAAAGGCAGCAAAATGGCACTTGGCCCAGGAGTTCTTTCATTGGTCAAAGATCTCAAATTGGCTACTTGATTATCTTGCTCTAGAGTTGTGGTCATGGGGTCAGGCTGTGGGGCTGTGCCTCCTTCTGGGGATGACTCTTGATTAGCCACTGGTGTAGCCTTTAAACTCATGAAGCTAATGGTCAGTGTTTTCTTGCCTCCATTAGGTGCCTTGATTAAACCCTTACTTGGTGGGGTGGCTGCCTGGGTTTGGCTGGCCTTGTTGTTTGAATAATCTCTTTTAACCTCAGCTTGTAGGGGCTCAACCTCAGAAAAATGTGGGCAGGCAGGCAGTCCCCAGGGCTGGCAGTCTGTGGTGGATCAGGGTCAGAGTTTAAATCCCGCTCTAAGGCCTGGGTTTGGAGGGAGAAATAATAGTCATTCCTGCTCAATTAGCTACAGGGCCTATGCACCTATTGTTTTTTTCCTGCCTATTCCCCATTTCTAAACCCAATTGAGGAGGTATTTAGGTGGCTTAAGCAAGTTGTCAAGCATAGGACACCATCTGGGCCCAAGGCCTTATTAGATTTGCTGCAGGTTGAGACCCATACCCTTTTAGCTGAGACTGTGGATAAGTTCTATACAGTAGTTTTAAAATCTATGGCAACAAGCCAAAAAAATTCAGATTTAAACAAAAATAACTAATATTTAAACAAAATTGAAATGAATCCAGATCTATTGTAAATCAATATAAATTTGTTTATTTTTAATTTCTTTTAAATCTGAGTTCATTTTGTTTAAATCTGAATTGTTTTTGCTTGTTGCCATAGCTTTTAAAACTACTGTACCCACTTTTATTTGTTCATCCCTGCATGCCTTGCTAGGCGGCCAATAAAATAAATATGTGACTTACAGATTATTTTGTAATAATTTTTATTTTTTAACTTTGTTTTTTAATAGTAAATTTATCAATGTAATTTTTATAATTCTGCATAATATACTGTCAGGTATAATAAAATTTAACAAAGCAAAGAAAAATTATCAACTTAAATTTTTGATATTTTAATATATATTTATTAGGTTTGAGATAAGATCTGGAAATATAGTAGATTTTAATATATAATGTATATAAGTAATATGATATTTGTCTAGGATAAGATTAAATTAATTGGGGGTTGGATTTTTAGAACTCTAGGTCTTTTTTTTGAATTTAAGTGTTGATATCTATTGCCAAAGTGTATGTTGACTGGGCCCTGTTCTATATTGAATGCGGCAGCTTGAGTATGGTAATGCTGTGATACAATTGAACAAGAGGATCTTTTCTGGTGGAGCTGCATTTCATACTGTAAATTTATAACCTAAACGTAAAAATGTGTGATTGTCAAATTGTCGGTCTAAATTTCAAATCACATTTGCGGGAAACTCAGCTGAGTGAAAATTAAAATATTTAATAAAATTAACCATTTAATTTAACTTTTTTTGATTTATTTAAATTTGCAAATTTTGAATCCCTTGAGCAGATAACTCAACTAACTAAAGACAAAAACAAAAAAACAGGATAAATGAATCAGAAATGCAGGATTCTAATGTACAATTTTAAATTTCCTGTATGTCTAACAAGTCATAGACAACATATAAAAATTAACAAATATGAAATTGCGGGATTGTTAAATCCAAGAACCAAGAACCAAATTAAAAACTAAAAATTAAAAATGAGGTGAATTCAAAATAAATATAATTTATGTGTGTCTCAAAAAGGATGCTACAGGATCTATAGTGGATTTGTGCTAATTCTTTTGGGAATCATAGGCATTCTCAAAAATCACCCTATTCCAGTTTAGAACAGCTAAAATTTAGATCCTGCTATTAAATGAATTAAAACTATTTTCAATAAAATAGAATTATATATCACAGTTTATTCTTATCATGTATCTTTTTTCTTGTTGTATTGATTGTTCATTTGTTATTGATCATGTGCTTGCATTTAATTGGATGGTTTAACCTTCAATTGCCTTGGCAATAGGAAATCAAGTTGTCTTTGTAACTACATCTGTGGTTGTGACAGAAATTAACAGATAATAAGAAGCTGTCTCCAAGTGGTGGGGAATCACCACCCAAATCCAAATAGACTTAATGATTAACCACCAATGCAGCTTCAGATACTGCTTTGTGAAATTTCCAAATGAGATACTAGGGTTAAGTAAAATAATTAACCCTAACCAAAAGAGCCCAAGATAAATGGCCTGCAAGAGAATCAGAGTGTCTTAGGCATAAAATTCAGGACATTGATATAGCACCAGAGTTTCAGTTTTGACAGTAGGAGGAAAATCTCTGAGATTGGCAGGCATTGAATTAACATTTGGTGGAGGCCACAATGAAGTACCAACAGCAGGCCTCCATCTTCCCGTAATAATCTGGTTAAGGATTAAATTGTAGGGAATGTAGTGCAAAATGCCAACTACAGGATGCATTTGAATAAAAAATTAGATCAAGGGATGTTTTGATTTTATTGAGTAAAATTTGGGAGGACTCAACTCTTAAGAGTTGAAACAGTGAAAATTATTCAATATATATCAAAATTTGACTAAGCAATACTGCCTGGATCCTGGGCTCCTATTCCTTCCACATTGTCAAGTGAGTAACTGGTCCAGTTTGCAAAGAACCCTTGAGTGACCAACTTCTGATGACCCTGCTGATAAATAAGATCATATCAGGTGAACTCAAATTATGTCAATTTATCAACGTCAGCTTACAAGGGGAATTTGTACTCAACTGGCAAACTAGAGCAGCCATAACCCATTTTCAATGAACTGTTTGATTTTGTCAGGATTCAGAATCTTGACAACATTCTATATCAATTTACTTGATTTTATCATGTTCAAACTCGATTTTAAATAGGTTTTTATATTAACTTGATTCAATTGTGCCTTTTCCGAGTGCTTTCGCAGTCCAATTACCTTTCAAACTATCTGTCTTCTTGAGCATAATTGTTGATCCTCAAAAAATCATATCTCTGCGGTTAGAGAACCAATCTCAACGTTTAAAGGCATTCCTGAAAGCTAAGACCAAGAGGCATCTATTGGTGCCATTATCAAACCACTGTTACACGTTCCAATATACCTTTGAAATGATATATCTCTCTTGTAGCATACTTAATCCTCTCATTCAAGAATTGATGAGTATAAATTTCCTTTCCCTTTCTCTTAGCCCTTATCCATCATTCTCCTTATGGTGCTTCAATAAATCTTATAATTCTTCACTCCTGTCCTTGTATTATGAATTCTCTTGTCTTGTCTCTTTCTGGATCTTCTTGGATGACTTATAAGCTAATTGGAGTAGTCAATAGTTTGAAGTTCTGGTGGCTCATGGAATCTTATTTCCATACTTCATTCCTGAAAGATTTAAATCTGTTAAATTAGTCAATTTTGTTAAAGATTTTCTGGATTTTTGAGCCTTCTTACTTGGCCAAATAATTCCCAACATTATGGAATTCACTGTGACATTACCCTCCGCTTTAGCCCAGGGCACAATACTGCCATCCAAGAGATGAGACAAGGAGAAGTTTTTGTGGGCAGGGGGTAGCTTCATGCTACTAAGGTAAGTTTGGGGTGACCAAATGCTGTGGGATTGCGTTGGTAGAGCTCTTAGATAAGATCTGGGGAATTGGAACAATCATAGTGAGGAACCCATGAATCTTCAAAATCAGGATAACCTTTCCAAGACACCAAATATTCCAGTTGACATTGGTTCTTGCAAGAGGCCAAAATACAATTCAACTCATACCCCAATTCTCCTTCCACAAGAATGGGTTAGGAAGAAGGTGTCTCAGTGCCCTTAAAGGGGGTAAGTAGGAATTCATGAAAGGTATGGGGAATCTTGAATGATGGGGTAAATCTAACCAATACACAGAGGGACCAATTTGGCGTTCAACTTTGAAGGGACTAACTCACTTGGGGCCTAACTTGCAACAGGGAACCTTCAATTTCATATTACAGGCATCCACTATGACTAGATCATCTGGCCTGTATTTAGGACCTTCTTGGCATTTGCAATCTGTGTATTCCTTGTAAGTTGTCACAGCAGCAGCAAGAGTAACCTGAAGCTCATTATGAACCTGCTTCAATTCTTAGCCTGATCAGTTGCAGCTTCCACATTGCTAACCAATCAAGGACCCATGTTGGACAAGGAATTGTAACCCACATTGACATAAAATGGCAAGACCTGAGTTGACGTGTGCAGGGCATTATTATGTATGAACTCTGCCATGGGTAGGTTAGCACACCAGTCATCTTGTTGTGTGTTAGTATAGCAACATTGATAAACCTCCAAACTTTGGTTTACCCTCTCTGTTTGTCTGTTGGATTGGAGGTGAAAAGCCTTGTAAAGGCTCAATTTGATACCAAGAATTCCAGTAAAAGCTTCCCAGAATTGAGCAATAAATTGGGGGCCGCAGTCACTCACAATCTCCATTGGGATGCCATGTAGGGAGAAGATCCTATTCATGAACAACCTAGCTGTTTCCACCAAAGTAATTTTAGTTGAGAAGGGTACAAAGTGTACCATTTTTGTGAAACAATCTACCACCACCATGATTGCATTAAACCCATTAGACTCCAGAAGTTCACTAATCAAATCCACCAACACTGACGTCCAGGGCCCTGCAGCAGGATGCAGTGGAACAGGCAATCCAGTAGTCTTTTTTTGGATCCCCTTGGACCAAACACATGCCAGGCAGTCTCAAACGTAAGCCGCTACCTACACTGTCAAACCTTTCCAAGAAAACTGTCAGTGAATTAGTTCCACCATTTTATTTTTCCCTGGGTGGCCTGCCATAGGACAGGTGTGATAGGCCTCCATGATCTTGTCTTAAATAGTTCCCTCTGGAACCCACAAGCATCCTTGATGATATAAAATTGGTCCTATCTTGTGATAACCCTGTGGCTGGCTAACAGGATGTGCACATGCTAGTTCAAATAATCTATCATAACCCTTGGGCAGAGGCTGTAAGAACTTGAATTTGGAATATAAGTCCAAGTCTGTGCCCTCTGTTAAAGACATGGTAGAAAGTGTAGCAGGCAGAGCTAATACAAAGGGGACCACAGCCTCATCTGGAATCAAAGTATGTGTGTTAAACTTGACATCCATACTAGCATCTGGGAGATGGGAAGGGTTTCTACTCAACGCATCTGCCAAGTGATTATCAATTCCCTTAATGAACTCATAGAAGAACTTGTATCTTGTCAGATCCCTATGCCATCTAGATTGGCAACCCAACAAAACCCTGGGTTAGCAATATTATAGGAGAGCTTTATGGTTGATTCTTACCACAAAAGAATGACGTGCCAACATGAGGTGGTGATGCCAATGCTTTAGAGATTCCACAACTGCCAGCAATTCCTTGTTGTAAATCATGTAATTGTGTTCCTGAGCCTCCATTTTCTGAGAGAAGTACCCTATCAGTCTTTCAACACCATCATTGGCTGTTTGGAGTAACACACTGGCCACAGTGTATTTGGAGTCATCTGTGGAAATCACAAAAGGAAGCTCTGGGTCCATATGTTGCAAAACCAGAGAAGACAACAAAAGAGCCTTGACTGCTGCAAACGCTTCTGTGCACTCAGACGTCCAGACTAAAGTTGTTTTCCTGCTAGCCAAATACAAGGGGCCGCCACTTCAGACAGATGAGGGATAAACTTTTTCAAGAAACTACAGATACCCAAGAAACTGCAAAGTTGAGATACTGTTACTGGAGTAGCGTATTCACAAACCGCTGCTTCCTTGTCAGGGGCAATAGTGTGACCATCCTCAAAGATAATATTACCCAAAAAGGTAACCTTATGTTTAAATAATTTTAACACTTACTCCTTTTGATGATTCAATTAGCCTGAAGGATGCACTCTACAACTGCTGACAGATGGGCCTTATGCAACTCCTCATCTGGGGGAAACCCCAAGATGTTGTCCATGTATGCAATGGCACATACACCTAGGAGATCCCCCAAGACTGAGTCAATCAACTGCTGAAAGCAAACCAGGGCATTATTCAATCCAAAAGGCATAACATAGAACTAAAATATACCTTTCTTTGTTATGAACGCTGTCAAAAACTCCATTTCCTCTGCAATTCTAATCTGATTGAATGCATTCAAGAGATCAAGTTTTGAGAATACCTTTGCCTTCTTAACACACCAAGAAATTTGTGCTTCTAAAGGCAAAGGCAAAGGTTAGGGATTGGGGATTGTGATGTTGTTCAAATTTCCATAATCAACACAAGGTCTAAGAGACCCATCAGATTTTTGGACAAACAGCAACAGAGAGCAAATTAACAAAGCCTTCTTGAAGATGTATCCCTTAGACAACATATCACAAGTCCACTCTTCCAAGAATGTGTCCTCCTTTAAATTCAAAAGGTAAATAAGAGAAGCAATATAAATCAGATCAACATTAACTTTAAAGTCAAAGCCAAACTGAGTATGCTTGGGGCAAACCTCGCCCCTAGTAGCGCCAAATGCTGCAGACCAAGGCTGATGGCATGCCGGTAAGTCCAAACTCATCAGTGTAGGAAAAAAACTGACTGGATTGTCTGGGAAGACTGCTCTAATTCTGACATACCCAACAATGGAATACAAATGCTTATGTCTAAAGAGTGGTCCACTTGTAGCTCATTTTCTTTTAGCAGGGTTGATACGTTATGGTCCTGCCACCAGCCTACTCCTAAGATTATAGGGCACATAAGAGTAGAGCATATGAAAAACTGTGCAGTAAAGGATTGACCCACGGCTACAAATGTCACTGGTTTCTCAAGTTGGAAAGAGGTAAATGTTTGACAGTTTCTACCCCTAACTAAAATTCCAGGGTGATACTTGAGTTGTAAAAAATTGACAGTCTTGACGCTCATGAAATTATCATAAGCACCACTATCCAAAAGAATGGCTGGTTGGAAGATATTTTGGTTGTTATTGATGCTCCCATAAAACAATAAGTAATCAGAAATAGATTTATTTGCTGCAAACAATGCAACCTCAGCATAATCTTGCATCTCCTCAGTGATACAGACAGTGGCTAAGAAGGCAGGGTGCTCCTGAAAGTAACGCTTGATCATTTCTTGTATACTTCAGGGAGAACAGGGCAATCACAATCAATGGGAACAAGAGGCAACTCCTCAAGCTCAACTACCAAAGACTTTGCGGGTACGGTGTATTTGAGCATAGCCAACAAACTCTTGGTGGTTGCCACCACTGGTGCTTTGTTTACCTAGGTTGTTTTGTTCAAAATTGCCAACTACAACTGAGAAGAAATGCAAGGGGAGCAATCACAATTCCAACTAGTCAAAGCCACTGCAGGACAGTTACCAGAAAACCAGGAGCAAGCAGTGGGTTTGGCTTCAATTTCCATAACGCTTTGTTTGGAAGTCAACAGATTTGAGACCAGAGAAAGAATTTGGCTTACCAGGGCCTCAGTTGTGGTTAAAGAGGAATTCCAAACTGCCAAATCCTGGACAGTCTGGTCAACTACTAACCACAACACTGAGAGATTATTGAATTTGGGAACATCAATTGTACAGCAGTAGGCAAGAAACTGAGGAAGGAATACTGAGAGCAGAGTAGTACTGTGAATAATTGTTGACCAGGGATTGTGGAAAGCTTAACTCATTAGGTGGCCATTGGAAACCAACCAAGGCCAATCAATTACCTTTTTGAAAATTAGTGTCAACTTACCATATAATTAAATGCATGATTAGTGGACAACAACATTGTTACCAAGGATTAATTGTGCCACGCTGCCGCCACCTTAAATAATAAGCGCCATGGCACCAGTATTAATTATTCTTGGCGCCAGAGCGCCACTCTAGTTTACATCAAGCGCTGGGACGTCAGCACAATTAATGGCAAGCGCCAGAGCGCCAACACAATAATTTGCAAGTGCCAGAGCGCCACAATAATTAACACTAAAGCGCCAAGGTGCCAGCTTTGAGAGGACATAACACCAAGGCGCCAGGGTTGATTCAAATGGCCTATTTGACTCCTTGTTAGAACTAGATGTGGAAGTTATTGTATATCTTAAAAAGGATCACTGATTAATGTGCTAGCAGAGGATGTCCTCATGCTAGGCATTGTGGAATTGTGCCCTAAAATAGAAGGATGTCCCTTTTTCTGCCAACCTAACCAAGACTCTAAAGTGCGCTGGAATGTCCTAGAAGACATTGCCAGTGACTGGTGATTAGTAATATGAGAATACCCCTATATAAGGCGTTGGCCTTAAACGCCAAGGGGCAGAGTTTTTTCCTACTTGTATAGGATTAATAAAAATATTCATTATAAATCAATTGGTCAAATGTCCTTCAAATCCTCACATTCAAAGACATACAGTGAGTGTGTGCCCCTGCCTTCCAATCCTTCTGTTGAATCTGATGGTGAACGCCCATTTTCAACAAGTGGTGCTCACTACAGGGGCATCACACACTCTGACCAACCCTTGTCCTCTGAGTCTGACGCGCCTTCCTCTATCCCCAAAGACCTAACTGGATGTGGGGAACATTACTTGGTAATGGAAACCAGCAACGTTGAGAGAGATCAGCTTTTCCATCAACAAGAGGATGTAATCAACGTAGAAGACTTACCTGTACTTCCTTCCTGCCAGTACACTAAAGTTTCTGTGGTACCGCTGGCACGCCTTACCCTGGTCAATTGCCAAGACTTGGAATCGGTGGCCTCTGGACTTTTCCTCAGGTATCAACTTAGCCAGGAGCCCACCAATACCCAGTTATCTCTCTTCCACCAACATCCCAAAGCTCAACACCTCATGACTATATTTCACAGTTATCTGGCAACTGATGAAGGAAACCTCAAATGCTTCCCCACCCTAAAGAGGGCAACCAACTATCTGCACTGATTTGTTCATACTGTGTTACATCAGCTACTGGGAGCTCAAGCCTGACATCACTTGGAGCTTTGAGACCTGGTTATGTATGCAGAGCTCCAACACCATTACCAGGACTGGCTAGTATAACAATTGGACTCTGGGTTTGAGGAAATCTGAGCTTACACTCAAGCTAACAAGGACAATCAAGCCACTCTGGCCCACCAGCTAGAGGACCTCACCCACCAGTTAAATAGTTGCTTGGTCCATGTAATAGATTCAACTCTGAATAATCTTGGGTTGGGGCCTGCCTGGGCCTGGGAGGTTACCTGCCATGCCATAGCCATTGAACAATACGTAGCGGGGCCCATGTAACCAAGAGCAACATAGATAATCTTATCGCCAAACATGATGCCTCCTTGGAGCAACAAGGTAGTTGTCTGTATGACCTGGACAAGAAGGTTGCCAACAATAAAGACAATATCAATGAAGTACAACACCTTGCCTGGCAGGAGAATGAGGAGTCCAGTAACATTGCTAATGCCGCCAAGGCTGAGGTTCTGGCACTTTGAGACAACTTCATATAATATGACAACCATATCAAGGAAACCATTCAAGAAGAGGTCTCTCAGCTATGCCAGGAATTCTAATCCCAATTCATCAAAGACTCAACCACTGAGGGTCACAGCCGCTCTGAACTTAATCAAGTACAGCAACAAGTAGAGAATATTGCGGCCACAAATAATGAGATGTTCTGGGAAACAAAGCAGGTACGTGACAAAGGAGAGCAGAGTATTGCCTCCCTCAAGGCCAAGCTCAAGGAATTATGAGCTGAACTGAAGGGACATGACAAGCGCTCTGCCTCCCAGCGTGCTGCCATAGAAGACTTTTGCAAAGGAATGGTTCAGTGTGCCAGGCTGATTGAGCGCCTTTATTCTTCCATCCAAAATGCAGAGATAGAAATAGCAGATGCTTGGGCCAAGTTGGTGGATTCCAGATGCCGCTGCACTGGCCAAGACTTGGGAGGACCTGGTCTTTCCTCCATGCTTTCTGGAGAAAGCGCCACACTATAGCCCACCTCCAGTTTAGTATACAGCAATGGGGCTACCTCATCCTCTTCAGGCCACCAAAGCCTCCCACAAGTCTTTGCTGTTCCTCCCACGCCTGTTTATATCCCACAAGCCCCCAGGGAGACTGGCCTAGCCGGGAGCTCTTGTACCAACTTCTTCAACCAAAGCTGCCTCAAAGAGTCTCCCCCTTGCCGTTGTCCTCAAGCCAAAACCCCTACACACTTCAAGCCAATGAACTTGCCCAAGTTTGACCCTAAAGGCAATGTACACACCTTCATCTGTCTTTTTGAGATGTCTATGTATGGGGCCAACAACCAAGACAAGGCCACCACACTACTCAATCAATTGGATGCAGCTAGTACTGATCTAATCATCCCGCATATGCCTAAACACAATTGGTTGTACGCAGCGGCAAAGAACATGCTATTATACAAATTTGATAGAATTGCCTGGGTTACCAAAAGGAAGAATGAGTTCTTGATGATTAGCTTTAGAAAAGACAAGACAATTGCTGACTTTGCCAACTGTTTCTACCTTGAGGCACAGATCCTCACTGGCTCAGGGTCCCTGACTGCATGACACCCATATAGCTTTATGTGCTACAGTAAAGCCCTACAAAGCTTTGTACCAAGCCCTCATGCCAACTTTCCAGGACAACTGCACCTTGAACAGCATGGTATGTTACCTACACCAGTGTGGTGACACCTTTGGACCCCCCAACACTGGATCAAAGCCCCACCCAGTCTCCAACTATCCAGGACTCTTGGAGGCTCCCACCAACAACAACAAGTCCCCACCAAAACCAGATATCACTAAGGTAATATGTCACCACTGCAACTGGAAGGGTCATTATGCCTCTATTTGCAACTCAAAGACGGGTATCCACGTGCTGCCCCCTTGGAACCTAAAGCACAGGAAAAAGTCAGCGTGGAGTAGAGGAGGAGCTCTCTACATCCATACAATCCACAAACATTCCACCTGACCTACTCTTTACGCCTGACACTGGGTTCTCAGGGAATGCGCTTCATCAGGTTCTTGTTGACAATGTGCACATGGTACAGACCCGCTCCAAGGTTCAGGCCTCTCAAGAGGCCACTAAGGAAGTGTCCAAGCCTTATGCTTGCCAGTTATTAGACAACGCGCCTGATACAGAACCCCAATGTTCAGGTGATGCCACCCCCTTAGGGGCATCAATGTGGCCATCCCCATGGAGACAATGAAGGATCACCACCCAGAACTATGTGATAGTATTGTCAAATTCCTCTCCACTGCCAACAATATAGACATTCACTTAGTAAACAATATTGGTTCTTCTTATTCTCAGTGCACTTACGCTGATATTTTTGTGAATAAACTCAAAGTGCAAGATATCATTGAAACTGGGGCCCCTATAAATATATTTTCCTCCAAGTTAGTGCAGCAAATGGGGCTTGCTCCAGATATTGATCACAAGAAACAGTATGGTATAGCTGGACTAGACTGTACCACCGCCTAAGGAGCGTACAGCGTGCTCCCTTTACGCTTTATCTCTCTGGCAGTCTCTGCCCCAGCTATAGTGCTACCCAATAAAAACTACAATATCCTGATTGGAACCTTGTTTATGCAAAAGTATGGAGTAAAGACTGACCTCAAGAATGATGTTCTTGAAATATTGGGGCAGGCAATCCCTCTGTATTACAACCAAACAAACCCAGAGATGGGTAGCCAAACCACTCCCTATGTTAACCTTGCATATTGCAACAGTGTTGTCCCAGTCAAGTACCGTAAATTGGGGCATTGGGTTAAACATTTTCCCACCCAAGTTGAGGAATATAAGGGTCTGCCATAGCGCCAAATCTTCTTACACTATCCTGGCTGGCCATCAGGTGCTAATGGATATTGGATTAGATTTACAAATCTCTCAAGCGCTTTACAGGGAAATAGAAACCCCCCAGAATTGCTCTAGGCTAGAACCCCTGGTTGCGCCTGGCATTGTGCTCCCTAATCATGGGCCCATAAAGGTATTTCTTGCCAACCTCAATCACTCTCCTGTCAAGTTAAAACGCCATCAATTAGTGGCGTACCTGCATCTATTACCGGTGGAAGAGGTGACGGAGATACATGATTTTGGCACCCTGGATGAGTTTGGCCTCCCTTCAGAAGAAGTAATACTGCCTGCTGTATGCACAATCATTCCACGGGAGCAACTGCAAGGACTCACTGTTGCCCAACAGGACACAGCCCTTGCCCTGTTTGAGAAATACAAGGAGATATTTGCCAAGGATGACTTTGACCTGGGGTATGCACAAAACACACTCCACCACATCAACATGGGTGAGGAACGCCCTATACGTCTTTGTCCCATACAACGTTCTTGTGCTTCTGATGCCACAGTAGATGAGAAAATTGGGAAACTGGTCCAACTAGGTCTACTTTTTCCATCCAAGAGCCTGTGGTTGTCCCCAGTACTCATAGTCAAGAAGAAAGATGGGAGCAATTGTGTTATCATTGACTATTGCAAGCTTAATAAAATCACTAATAAGGACTCCATTACTCTTCCACATATTGATGATGTGCTCAACTGCCTGGGAGGAGCTAAGTTCTTCTCTGCAATGGATCTAATATCTGGATATTGGCAGATTGAATTGCCTCCCGAGAAGCAAGAAAAATGCGCCATCATCACCAGTCAAGGTCTCTTCCAACCTACCCAAATGCACAAGGACTGTGCAATGCACCTGCAACATTCCAACGTGCCATGAATGAAATGCTCCATGACCTCAAGCTGAGCTGCATTTTAGTCTACCTGGATGACATTAATGTCTTTTCAGCGACATTCTCTGATCACCTTCAACACCTTGAGGAGGTTTTTTGGCGCCTAGTGGCTGCTAACCTTAAGGTCAAACCCAGGAAGTACAACTTCTTTAAGGATCAGCTCAAATACCTTGGTTTTGTGGTTGACGCCAAAGGATTACGGCCTCAGTTAGCCAAAGTTAAGGCCATAGAGAGAATGAAGGTGCCGTCCAATAAAAAAGATGTCCAGGTGTTTCTGGGCATGATTGGTTATTATTGGCGCTTTTTCAAAGACTTCTCAAGGAAGGGGGAGGCCCTCTTTCATTTTTTGAAGAGTGATGTGCAATTTGACTGGACCCCAGCCTGTCAACAAGCCTTTGATACCCTAAGCTTGAGTCTCAGGAATGAACCAATCCTGCAATACCCAAACTTCAGCTGAAAATTCATTGTTCAAACGGATGCCTCACTGACTGCTGTGGGTGGTGTGCTTTCCCAAGTGGACTCCAATAGCAAAGAACACCCTGTAGCCTACTGCAGCAGAACCCTGAACTTCCATGAGCGTAACTATACTGTGACTGAACGGGAGTGCCTGGCAGTGATATACACATACAAACAGTTTTGCATTGTCAGGGACCCACTTGGTAGGGAACAAGCTCCCTAGTTGGTGGGCCAAGGCCCCTAAGTTAAATCCTGCTATTCCTGAGCTGATAGGAACTGCAACTATTGTGAGGTGTCCTAGGTGTCTCAGGTAAGCAAATCTTCCAAACATAGAACTAAAACAACTAAGTAGGTAGTATCCTATCACGTATGTCAAGAGATAGAAGGAGACGTAAGGCCTAACCAGAGCAGGCTTGGCAGGAGGCAGAGTGAATGAATGACCATATTTGAATTTACGTCCCCAGTGGCTGTATGGGTACTTGAACCATCTGTGGGTGAGGGATTCCTTTTGGTGGACGTCATCCAGAGAAGAGTTGTACCAGTCTCTTGTAGGTGTTGGGTTTTCCAAGTTTGATACCACTGGCAAGAATGAAGCTAGAAATCAGAACAGTAATAAAATTCCTCTCATAGCTTCAAAAAATAAGTTATCAGAAGGTGGATGAGTAAAAGGTATAGGATAAAGACTTTATTGTTGGAAAAAGTAGGAATCATAAGGATATCCCACTTAAATACTCTTAAAATGGAGGCTGAAACATTTTAAAAGGATAGTGGGATGGGAGAGGATTTACATTGTGGTTGCATTACTCTTATGGCTAAAATTATCAATTTTATCATGTTCCAGTGAATCTGGACCTTAATAATATGTACAAGGTTATTATAAAAAGAGAAGCAACAGAAACAAGCCACAAGATTAGGCACAATTAAGCGGTTCATTGGCTGTATCTCAGTGTAAGTCAAGTGCAGAGCTTGGTCAAGATATAGGAATGATAAATTCCAGAGCGGCAGACCAGCAGCAAGCAGCCAATCAGATGAGGAGTGGTAAGTGATGTCCTCAACTTGCTTATTAACCAGTTCAAAGTTGAAAACAAGCGCAAAAGCAAATTTTGAATGAATTGAATTCAAATAAAAAAGTAATCTAAGTTTGTTTGTTGCAGATAGACTAACATTTGACTCTTCTTTAGGGTTCAGAGTTTGATTCCCGTCTGGCTTTAAGCCAGAGTCATCCATACCCAAAAGGCTTTTGTTTTTTGTTGTTTGTTCTGATATGATGCTGTTAAAACCTCCAATAGAATTAATGTAGTCAGGGAAATAATCCCTGACATGCATATACCTACATGGCGTCCACTTCAAAGTAATCACAGATCATGCATCATCACGCTGGCTCCAGAACTTGAAAGAACCTGAAGGATGTCTAGCATAATGGGTTCTAAAGCTCCAGGCCTACAACTTTTAAATATCACACAGAGCAGGTGTCAAACATCAGAATGTAGATGGACTGTCTCAGCTACCAATAGATGCCCACCTAGCTGATGTCTCTGACCTGCTTTATGATAAAATGTTGGCAGGCAACTACCAGGATGAGCCTGCAGAAGTCCAGCACACCCTAATAAGCTGCTGGAAGACACCAAAATCAAGAATGGGTGTATATTGAAACACACTTTAGAAGGAATAAGAATAAAGCCCAGACCATCATAACAGGCTGATCTAATAGTTTGCGCTCATAAGGCAATAGGGCATGGCGCCTTCTGGAAGACACTTTCAAAACTAAAAATCACATACTTTTTGGAAGCCATGGCCTTAGATATACAAGAAATGTGGAGCTGCTGTAAAGAATGCTAAGGGGAAAAACCATTCAAGAAGTCAACAACCTACCACTTAGCTTGGCCTAACTTTGCTTGGCATACCATCTCAATTGATGTTGTAGGACCCTTGCCAGTCAGCAACTATTGCAACAAGTACATTATTGTTGCAATAGACCACTTGATCAAATGGGTGGAGGCAAAGGCGGTACGCAACTTAGGTGCTAACACTACTGCAAAATTCCTACTTGAACAGATCATATTATGTCATGGTTGCCCTCAAGTTATCCTCACTGACAATGGCACCAACTTTACTTCTATGTGGTGATCAAGCTTAATGAACTTATGGAAATCTGAGGAGTATTTTCAACACCCTACCACCCTGAGTCAAATTGAATGGTAGAGAGAGTTAATGGAACCTTAGTAGGCATCTTGAGGAAATTGGCTGCTAGCCCCCCCGCTGAGTGTAAAACGTTCCTGCCACCAGCTATTTTTGCCTACAACATTGCCATTCACTCCTCTACAGGTAAATTGCCATTTCAACTCTTACATGGCAGGCACCCTGTGCTACCCACATTCTATACTCCTGCATTGGAAAAGAATACACCCAGTCACCCCATGTGTACCAGCAAAGGCTGGCCTGCAAATTGATTCAATTACAGTCAGAAGCCTATTCCAATGTATTGGCCAAGAAGATAAGGAGCCAGGAAAAAGATAACATCTGACAGGCCCCTCTCCAAGAGTTCCAAGTAGGTGACTAGGTGCTCTTCCATAACACAAATGGATTTTGCAGAGGGCACAAACTGGCTACCCTATGGATAGGCCCATTCAAAATCATCTCCTGGACGTCCACAGACGCCTATACTATTAAAGAGATTAAGGACAGACAGATGATCAACCATGTACATGCAAAGTTCCTGAGAAAGTTTGTAAACAATCCCCCTTCCACAGAATAAAGTGATATAACTACAAAGAATTAAGTATATGGGGAAGTAAAAAGAAGAACTGATACAAACAAAACAAAAAAGAATAAAGTATAGCTATAAAAACAAAATAAGGAAGCAAGGCTCTATTGCTGGATTATTCAGGAGAACAACGTCCAGAGCCAGAAGAAAGGGACTGGTTTCCTGGAGTCTTGTTAGAGGTACCTGTGGAAGGAACACTGTCTGCGGGAAGATGGGGGATGGAATGACAACTAGGAGTGGAACAAGGGCATTTTGATGCTGAGAGAGGAACCAGAGGAGCTACCAATTTGTATTCATCATTATCCATTTGGTTAAAGACAAAGGCAAGAGCCACCAACATTTGACACCAAGCCAATTGAGAATTGCGGGACATACTGGTCCAACTGCACAGAGGCAAGCAAAGATTACCCTTGTTAGCCAGACGTCCCCACCCACCACAAGCAGAGAAGGCAGAGCCTATAGTAAGGCAGTTGAGCAGTACATCCTCCATGTAGGAGTAGCATGCTGGCAAGGATACCTTTGACTGATAGGCTAGCCTGCAGAAGTGTTCAAGGCAACGCCCTGCAAAACCCACAGCGCCAGAAGAACATGCCTTGGGATGATACCACATGAAGTGGGCGACAGACGCAGACAAGGGAAGATACAACTGCAGGTTGTTATTCTTCACTGCCTGTACAAACAAACACAAGGCCAAGGAGAAACAACAGGGTACATTAGCCTGAAGGTCCAGCCCAAGAGCGCGTGGAAGCTCAGGATTGGCAGACTGTTCCAATGCCCAGATGCAAGCAACCTCACAAACATATTGGTTGCACTGGGTAATGGTATAGATGTTCTGCAAAGAAAAGCCACTGGTGTCTCTGGCCGTGACGTGCAGACAGAGGTCAACCTCCCCAATTAGTTGCTCTATGTTGTAACTACTGTAGTAACAAGCTCCCAAGCATATTGGCAACATAGTGTTGTCTTTGGCAAACAATGCCTGGACATACATGTATAATGTCTCTTTGTGACGGCTTATCCCAAATTGATTGATGATGACAGGGTAAGAGGAGGGCAACTCTTCAGAGTTTTGACAAGCGCAAAGTAATGCAGAGGGCGTTGCAAGCGGGGAGGAAGCATTTTGGAGACAGTATCATTGGATCAATATTGTAGATCCTTGAAGCCAAGGCAAGGAAGTTGGATTAGGGGCGCCTCAGTCTCCACAAAAATAGAGTCAACCTCCTCTTCCCCTTCAACATGTGTGACAGTGCAATGCTCTGACCCCACCACTGTGGTGTCGCAGTCCTGGGCCTGCAACTGACAACTTTTAGCAGGAATTAGCTGATTCAGGAACCAGACCCAAAAAGAGCACGTCATTTGCATAAACAATTTACAATCTTTGTCCGTCATACCAGCCATGAGGTCTTGGTAGACTTGGCGCAAGGAAGGTTGGCTACTATTGCAGGCGCTCATGAGGAAAAGAATGAAGAGTAGCCCTGGTCAAGTGGGGGATATGTGAAGAATTGTTGACCAGGGATTGTGGAAAGCTTAACTCATTAGGTGGCTATTGGAAACCAACCAAGGCCAATCAATTACCCTTTTGAAAATTAATGTCAACTTACCATATAATTAAATGCCTGATTAGTGAACCATGACATTGTTGCCAAGGATTAATTGCGCCACAACTCCGCCACCTTAAATAATAAGTTCAACGGCGCCAGTATTAATTATTCTTGGCGCCAGAGCACCGCAATAATTTACATCAAGCGCTGGGATGCCAACACAATTATTTGCAAGTGCCAGCGCGCCGCAATAATCAACACTAAAGCGCCGGGGTGCCAACACAATAATTTTTGAGTGCCAGAGCACTGCAATAATTAACACTAAAGCGCCAAGGTGCCAGCTTTGAGAGGAAATAACACCAAGGCGCCAGGGTTGATTCAAATGGCCTATTTGACTCCTTGTTAGAACTAGATATGGAAGTGATTGTATATCTTAAAAAGGATCACTGATTAATGTGCTAGCAGAGAGTGTCCTCATTCTAGGCATTGTGGAATTGTGCACTAAAATAGAAGGTTGTCCCTTTTTCTGCCAACCCAACCAAGACTCTACAGTGTGCTGGAATGTCCTAGAAGACATTACCAATGACTGGTGATTAGTAGTATGAGAATACCCCTATGTAAGGCGTTGGCAGTAAACGCCAAGGGGCAGAGTTTTTTACCTACTCATATAGGATTAATAAAAATATTCATTATAAATCAATTGGACAAATGTCCTTCAAATCCTCACATTCAAAGGCGTACAGTGAGTGTGTGCCCCTGCCTTACAATCCTTCTGTTGAATCTGCTGGTGAATGCCCATTTTCAACAAGTAACCTGCTGGAAGGCGTACAACTTACAATCTACTTTGAGATCCTCAATAGATACACACACATTATTCAACAAAGGTTATAAAGATGCACTCTCAGTTAAAACATGTGTATTGCGCTCCACTTCAGACAACAACCATTTGCAAAAATCCTCTGAAACCTTTGTTGTCACATGGTAAACTTGAGATTTGTGACTAAGGCTAGAGCTGGAATAGAATGATAAGGCGGACAAAACTTCACGCAAAATTTCATCAGTGGGTGAGCAGGAAAATAATCCAGACGCCAAAATGACATGACACAACAGAAATAGGAAACAGATGGTAAAGTCTCAACAACTGCAACTGGAGATGGAAACCATAAAATAAATAAAAGCCCAAACTGAAAACTCAGAAAGGAGCTTATGCAAATAAACATGGTAAACACAGATATCTCAACAGAGCAGAAGAAAAGAAATACAGACTCATGACAAACTGCTTCCAAAAACTCAGATGTGAAAGAGTTGATTAATGTGATGGAAATTGACAGATAATAAGAAACTATCTCCAAGTGGTGGGGAATCACCACCCAAATCCAAATAGACTTAATGATTAACCACCAATGCAGCTTCATATACTGTTTTGTGAAAATTTCAAATGAGATACTAGGATTAAGTAAAATAATTAACCCTAACCAAAAGAGCCCAAGATAAATGGTCTGCAAGAGAATCAGAGTGTCTTAGGCATAAAATTCAGGACATTGAGATAGCACCAGAGTTTAAGTTTTGACAGTAGGAGGAAAATCTCTGAGATTGGCAGGCATTGAATTATCATTTGGTGGAGACAACAACAAAGTACCAACAGCAGGCTCCCATCTTCCCGTAATAATCTGGCTAAGGATTAAATTGTAGGGAATGTAGCGCAAAAGGCCAACTACAGGATGCATTTGAATGAAAAATTAGACCAAGGGATGTTTTGATTTTATTGAGTAAAAGATGGGAGGAATTAACTCTTAAGAGTTAAAACAGTGCAAATTATTCAATATATATCAAAATTTGACTAAGCAATACCGCCTGGATCCTGGGCTCCTATTCCTTCCACATTGTCAAGTGAGTAACTGATCCAGTTTGCAAAGAACCCTTGAGTGACCAACTTCTGATGACTCTGCTGATAAATAAGATCATATTGGGTGACCCTCAAATTATGTCAATATATCAACATCATCTTACAAGGGGAATCTGGAATCAACTGGCAAACTGGAGCAGCCATAACCCATTTTCAACCAACTGTTTGATTTAAATCTGTTAAATCAGCCAATTTTGTTAAAGGTTTCTGGCTTTTTGAGCCTTCTTACTTGGCCAAATAATTCCTGGCATTATGGAATTTACCATAACAGTGGTTGCAGAGGCAACTTGTTTTCCTATTGCCAATGCAACTGGAGATGAAAGTATCCAATTAAATGCAAGCACATGATCAACAACAAATGAACAATCAACACAACAAGGAAAAGGCTACTTGATAAGAATAGACTGTGATATATAATTCTTTTTTACTATTAGCATTTTCTAAAATCAACTATCCTTAATAGCAATACATAAACACATATTGTTACATCAGCAGACCCTGATTTAAGTTAAAATACTGTAAATTCAGAACCTAAAGGTAAAAATATGGGATTTTCAAATTCTTTTGTGTTAACTCACCAACTTAATGGAGTAATTTTCATCCCAGAACAACCTAATTTTTTATATAAAAGGATGAAAAATATTCCAGTAAGTTGGTGAGTTTACGCAAAAGAACTTGACAATCTTGCATTTTTACCTTTAGACCTGAATCTATAGTAACAAGTAAAAAAAGTTTATGTGTATAAAATAATTGAAGTCCTCAATTAAGAATTTTTTTTATTAATGAGCTAAAATCATAGTGTAGTAAACTGATGGTTTATCTCTTCCACCTCTCCTTCCTTGATTGAACAAAGTTTGTTTGGCCCCCGGCTACGCCAGGGGCCAAAAAACTTATAAAAATTTTCTGCATCATCAGGAGGGTGGATCATATATCATTATATGGGTTTTTGGTTGCTATATTAGTGGTTTGGGTGCATAATATTTTTATTGGTTCCAGGCTTAGACAATTTTATACTTTGGTTAAGTTTCATGTATAAACATGGTTATCAAAATTGAATTTTTCATTTGATTTTATCCAGAGTGGAGCTTCTTGATTTGGATTGATTTTTCACAGTTTCTTACTGTACATTCAATTTGGATTCCAAATCCTGCAATTATTATTTGAGTTTACTAATGGCATTCATTTATGATTTGAAATTTGGTTCATGGATTTGACAACCCCGCAATTCCAAAAAAACATAGTAAACTTAATGAAAATGGTTGATGGATTTGAAAACTTCAAATATGATTCCAGTTAATTCATTTTGTCCATTGGAAGTATGCAGTTTGACTTGAACTTTACAAAGTGTCTATGAGTTCCCGCATTTTTAAAAATTTAAAATAAAATTACAAAGAATTCAATTAATTAAAAAAGGCCATCCTGAAAATGTGATTTGAAATCTGGATCAAAGATTTGACAATCCCACATTTTTACCTTTAAGTTCTGAATTTACAGTAGTATTTAAAAGTCCAAACTACTTGCATTTTTGGTTTTTTGTCAAAAGCTTTGTAATTGTAATTTAGACTAGTTTTCCCTGCTTTCCTGCTTGCTTCAACTTAAGCAGCAACATCCCCTGCTCTCGCCTTTTCCTTCTCCTTGTGCTCAATTCTAACTTTTTTAAGTTAATAACTATTATAGTTACCACACTGACACCTTTATTACCACCAAGTATGCCCAACCAATTCTGATTAACTTTTCATTCCCTCAATTCACCTCAAAAATCAAGCATAAATAGCTTGAGTTTCCAGTCTCAACTTCAAGCTGAGATTATTTGACTTGCACCTTTGAAAGGTACTTGTTGGGTTGTGTTGCTTGCTGTTTCTTTGCATTCATTCAAATTCAATATTTTCTTGTCAATTTATTTTTTAGCACCATGATTCCTTTTGATTTTTTTTATCACCAATTGAGTAGTTTCTTATAACAATACCCAAACTTTAGTTGCAAACAGTTTTAATCCTCCTCTAAGCAATGACCCATTCCCTGACCTAGAAGTTGAATTTTTGAATCAATCCTCCATAGTAAAGACAGGACTTCATTTCATATTTTTGGGTTTTATAAATTGCCTTAGTCCCTACTTTTCTTCTTACAAATTATTGGGTGCCTTGATTCAGTTACTTCTAAAAGCTTTGCCTACATTTTTATACTTAACCAATATTAATGTTCTGGGCTTAAAAGCCTTAGTATATAATCACTTACCACAGAGCTCACACTTTATAAACTGAATTGGTGGGGGTTGGGCTTTGGTTGACTGGGAGAGTTGGCTGGGGACTGGGGCAGTTGTGCTCCCTTGATCAGCAGCCTGAGCTTGGAGTAGCTCCTGGTACTGCTCCTTGACAATGTCAAAGTTACCTTTGCTGATGAAACTCATTGTAAAAAAAGCAATTAAAGTTCTATTAAAAACGGAGAAGTAAAGTATTTCCCGAGTATTAATTTTATTTAAGTTGTGGTCCTATTTGAGACATCCTCTCAGACATAAATGACCAAACTTAGAAGCACATACATTGGAAATAATGATGTAGTTCTGTGAATAAGTTTTGGTGGATTCACTAATGAATTCCACTATTTCCAATCTGAGTCCTAAAAATAATCAAGATTGTCAAAAAATGAGTTGTTTTGTGTTTGAACTTATCACTTTTGTGACTAAACCCTATTTTTTCTTGGTTTGTATCATTTTTGTTCCACGCTCATTGTCACACTTGATGTAGAATGCTTCAGGATGTGACTGGTTTGTGTTTGTTTTTAATATGGAATATGTTTGCTTACTGTATCATTTTCAGGATTCTTTATTCAACTTTAAGTTTTTTGTGTGATTGACTATCCTTGTTTTCTGAACCTAGATAAATGGAAGTTTTGTTGAGTAAATTGACCTTCAACTGGTTCTGGTTGAAATTAGTTGTGTAACTGAACCTATGGGTTCTAAACTGAACAATTTTTGTTTATCTCAACAGGTTTGGAAACTACTGTGTAGATATCAACAAGATATGAAATATCAGCTGAGAGTTAAATTCTAAGTGCTGGCTACAATACAAGAAATGAGGAAGATTTAGAAGAGATTGGTATCTTTATTGAAATAGAAGAAGAGCTTTATACGGCTATTGGTATGCTACATAGCATCCATGTAGATCATGGTCCTATAAGAGATAGTCCCCCTGGAAAATTAAGGGGCTGATCCTTGCAGGATATCTGGATTAAGTCTTGAGGCCACCCTTTACAGTTGTGGGTTGAGTCACTTCCTGGGGAAATGGTTCCTTGAGAGGGAGTAATTAAAGATGTTATGACGATATTGCATTGACTTTTTTGAGATTATAAACAAAAAAAATTTAAAAAAGTTATAATATATAGTTAGACAACTGAATATTTTTAGTTTTTATGTTTTCTTATCCAAAAAGAATAATATATTATAATGCTTTTTAAAGTAGCTCGGATATGATTTCAATAAATTTCTACATTATTATGTAGCCACTGAGGTTGGAAGCATGCTAACACTAGCTTTTAGACAATGATTGTGCTAAAATTATTATAATTAAGTCACATGAGTGGTAATACTGCATATCTTGATTAAAAATGACCAGGTGGTGGTAGCACCTCAAGCCTGAATCATTTAGCATCCAAATTAGCTCTGAATGTAGTTAAAGTAGGGATGCTTTGACTCAGCCCCGGCTGGCTTCCGGCCATTGGCCGCTATAGCTAAACCGGAATTTTGATATATTTGAACATGTTAAAATAAATCTTTGATGAGAGTGCCCCAGAGCCAAAAACTGGCCGTGGCTGCCCGGGGCTTGGCTGAAGCAGCCCTAAGTTAAAGTTATAGAGCCCTATCTCAGCTAGAGGTGCTTTGGCTCAGCTCTGGATCGCCACAGCCAGAATGGCAATTTATTATATTTAAAAATAACTAAATAACTTTGACTTGGAGCAGCACAGACAGAAACTGATCAGACCTTGGCTGAAGCAGCCCAAATCTCAACCTAAGACAATTTATAGACAGACCAATCAAAAAGCCTAACGTGTCAACTAATCATCTATCATGAATACATGAGTAAAATAAACCCTTAAATTCAGGACTTCCACAAAAAATCGGGTTAGCTTGTGTGAATACTTAATCCCAAGCAAACATATAGAAAAATGCGAAAACCAAGAACTAATTTTGCTGCTATAGCGAAAAAATATATTGACACGCCAGGTGGGAATTCAAACACATTTTATGCATTCAAATTTTAAATTTAACTGTTCGAATTGATTTTTAAACTGAAGCTTTCTTACGTGAGAATTTTTCTAGAGCTGCTAAACCTAAAAAAGAAGCCTGTTAAAAAACCTAAAGGCCAAAACAATGCTGTTAAACCTGGCGTCAAAGATTTACCAAATAGAAACATAGAAAAAGAAGCTTCACTTGAGCCTGTAAATTCAAAAAAGAAAACAGTCCCTCCAAAAAACAAAGCAAAAAAAAATAATTTCATCCCCCAAGTTTATTCCTTGGAAGATTATGGGGTTTTTATATGTAGTGAGCCCACTAGCGTTGTAGCAAAACTGCCGGAATCTCAAGAAGAGCACTTTGCAGAACTCAAAACCGAGTGGTTTCATATTGAGGACTACTCCGTTAAATCTTCTTCGCTTGCAAGGTGTGTACATTGATTATCATTGCTGACAATGTCACAGGCTTCACCAAGAAATTTGTTCTTTTGTTAAATTCCTTACACCCCCAGGCTCGGAAATGCGGCTCTGGGACTTTTTGTTCCATACTGTCGAAAAAACTGCAGCTGGGCTCTGGGTTGATGCAAGAGTACAACTGTGTGGTTCGCACCAGGAAGGGCTGTTACTCTCTTCTAGGTATCTTATTACAAGCACAATTTGCTGATGCTTGTTTTGATAGCAATATTAATATAAATATCGATATCCCAAAGCCTAGTGGCCCTACATTTGCTCTTTTATCTGAGTTAGAGGCAAGGCTGGTAAGAAGTTTAGTTATTTCAGGTTCCAGTAGGGAAACTTGCTTAGGGGTTAGCTTTACTTTCTTTGCCTTATTTAACAGCCCTAGGAAAAATGCCTGAATCTGACTGAAGCCTATTCTGGGATTTCCCTGTCGATAACGATAAATGCGCATATTTTCCGTAAAAGCAGTGAATTTATCATTTCACAGCTTGAAAAATTCCCTGCCGCTAGGGTTATAATTCTGATTGCAAAATATCTGTTGATCTGCCGGGCAGGTTCGAAGTCTATTAAGCAGATCAACTCCTTCCATCTAACCTTGCTCGTCATCAGTTGTTTCCAGGTGAGAGAGATGTTTTTGCCAATTAAGCACTTGTCTGGTCTAATCTCGTATCTAGATGAATCTGAAAACGCTAAATAGCTTGAATCCAGAAGAAGCTTATGCAGCCCTTTTGCTGAAGTTCTTTTCCTTCTGCACTTCAGTTATCAATTTCAAAAAGGTTGCCATCTCTTTGAAAGACGGGGGTAGCTTTTTTATGAAGGAAAAGATGGTAACTTCCCATTTGTACCTTTATTTAATAATGATTTATAGGGCATACAGGCTGATCCTGAATGGGCAAAAGGAGCCATGCTTGTATTGATCGATCCAATCGACGAGCAAAGAAACACCGCTAGCGAACGCCTTGACTTTAGTTCCGTCCAATTCATCTTCTCACAGTGCTTATCCGAGCTCAGAGCCTCTTTAAATGAGTACGACTCTCCCCCTCATGAAGGTCGCTTGTTAGAATCAGTGTTGGGCAAAATCCTCAATACTGAGGGTTTAATCGCTCAGCGCAAGTGCCTCAGGACTGCTTGTCAGCTTATACTTAAGTAAAATGCAGCCTTAAAAAAGTATCAACTCTTTTTTAAGGCAAGCATTCTATGTTTTGTAAAAAATTGTCGCTGAAATAACAGCTTGTTAAATTTTCAATGTCTAGCCTAAGAGTCTAGAAATTTAAATAAAAGCCAAGCCAAACTCAGTTGCCTTCATTTAGCTTTACCGTTGCACCCAAGGCTTCTAGGAAAATATCAATGCTTTAAAAATGTTAGGTTAAAGTCTGCTTTTTTAAAAGAAATATAAAGCTCTACAAGCCCTAACCAGGGCATATCAATGAATAAACAACGATACCGCATACAAGAGAGAATAATGATATGAAAGATTCATTTTAGGATAGATGTGTCTTATTAGCTCCTTACTGATGATTCTTTTTTGTTTGTAATGTCGAGTATATACTTCTGGGAAGTATAATAAACGAGATAAAGGGAAAAATTAAGAAGATAACGATACTTTATTGGATATGATTATAGGGTAATATATAGTATCATGGAAGGCCACATACTGTCCATGTACATCATGGAGGTCATAGGGCTTATCTGAGTAATGTTCCTCTTAAGTCACGAGGCTTGTTAAAGTTGTGTTCCGCTTAGGATCTGGATTGTTTGATCCCTGTGATAGATGGTCAACTGATAGTAGTGCCACCAACTTATTGGTTGGTCGGTGAGCCAATCAGTGACTCGTTCAGTGATCTACTCAGGGAGTTGATTCCCCAATAGGGAGTAATCAAAGATGTTGCGACATCTCCCCCTGGGATGCTGGAAGGCGGAGCCTTGGGAATTTTCTTAAGAGTGTCGGGGATACACACTTGGTATTGATCCATTTTGGAGTTGGGAACAGGGAGCCTGGAATTTTGTTGGGATGTTCTTGCTTTACACAGGCAGAGTCAGTTGTGGTGCATACGTTTCAGTTCATTCCAAGCTCCAATTTCTTTAATGAGGTAGGTGTTATTGAGCTTGACCTCCATGACAATTCCTGGTCCACGTAATCCTGGCTCCAACTTGTGCTGGTTATGGCTGATAACCCAGATTTAGTCCCCGACTTGGAATCTTTCCTGTTGTAGTGTGTCTGCTTCTCTCTCAACTCTTTTGCATTCCATGTCTTCTTGGTCTTTTCTAGTGCGTTGTACATTGGGATCACTGTCATCTGGTACCCTTTTGGGCAGAGGTAATTGTGATCATGTGGTTGTACTAACAAGAGCAGGCTTTTGTCCATAGACAAGTTCATACAGGCTTTTGTCTGTATTACAATTGACTTGTGTTCTACACACCATGAGTGCTGTTGGCAGCATGTCAACCCAGGCCTTTGGATTGTTAGAAGATAGCTTACTGAGGGCTTCTACTAGGGAGCCATTTAGTCTTTCTACTCTTCCATTTGCTTGAGGGTGATAGGGGCTGGCTGTGATGTGTCTTATTCCGTTCATGGCAAGGTAGATGTTGGTGTCAATGGCCTTAAGTTTGGTGATTCCGTCTGTGATCAGAAGGTCAGATTTGCCAAACTATGCTATGATCTCCTTCACAATGAATTGTCTCACATCATTGCCTTTGTGTTCTTTTGTGGCTTGTGCCACAGGCCATCTGATTGCATAGTTGATAGCTGTTATGATGTACTTTTTGCCCTTGTTCTCACCTGCCATTGGTCACAATATCCAACAACCATACCTTGAAGGGTTGTGTGATGAATATGGGTACTACTGACTTGGGCAGTGCCTTGGTTTGTGAGTACTTTTCACAGACTTTGCATTGCTCCAGTACTTCTCTGATGTTATCTAGCATGTTGAGCCACCAGTAGTGTGTCTTGAGGTATTCATGTAAGTTTCTGCTACGAGTGTGTCTCAAGTCTCTGTGATATTGAAGGATTGTGTCAATCTTTTGTGTTGACAGGACGTAGGGTACAGTATCACCATTTGGAAGTATTCAGTGAAGGGTACCATATACATTTTTGAACAGATGTTTGTTCTTGAGAACTTTCTATTGTATGTCCATTGGTGTACCAGGTGAGAACCCTTCTTGAAGATTCCCCATAATAAGCATGGGCCAGTCAGGGTCCCCATCAGCTCCTAGAAGGTGTTTACTGCATAGCCTTGAAAGGGTGTCTGCGGTAAGCATTTCCTTGCCTGGATTGTATTAAATTTGCATTGGATATCTCTTATGAGACTCATCCACTTGGCTTGTCTTCTTGACAAATGCTGTCGTGTCTTGAAGAATATTAATGATTTGTGATTGGTGAGGACTTGAAATGTTTGGGCTCCTTCTAGATAACATTGCCATTTCATGAGGCAGTGTATAATGGCTACCAGTTCCTTATAATGAATGGTGAACCTTTTTTCACCACCATATAGTTTCCTTGACTCATACACCACAGGGAGAAAATCTTTTTCTGCCATCTGGATACAGAGTACTTCTCCTATGGCGCAGTCAGACACATTGTTTTCCAACTTGTATATTCCTTCTTGGTTCAGATATTGAAGGATAGGGGTGGTGACCATTTGTTCTTTTAAATGGCAGAAATGTTGGTCTTATAGGGGTGTCCATACAAATTTGGTTGTTTTGTCTGTAATGGCTGACAGAGGGGCTGTCAGAGCACCTGAGTCAGGGATGAATCTTCTGACGTAGGCTACCATGCCTAGGAAGGTACAGAGTTTGATTTTATTCCTGGGGGTTGGCATATTGGTTATGGTGTGTATCTTCTCTGGGTCCAGTTTAATTCTGTCCTTGCTGATAATGTGACCAAGGAATGGGAGTTCTGACGAGAAGAAGTCACACTTTGATGGTTTGGCAATGAGTTGGTTTTCTTTGAGGGTGCAGAGGACCAGGCAGACGTCTTCCCAGTGTTGCTTTAAGGTTTGGGCTGTAGATGATTATGTTGTCCAGGTAGATGATTGCTCTTTTTATGTGTTCTTTGAAAACTTCATTCATGAGGGTCACAAAGGTGCTAGGGGCGTTTGTCATGCCAAAATTCAGGGAAACACATTCAAAGGATCTGTATTTGGTTCTGAATGCAGTCTTAGGTATATCTTCAGGCTTCACGCAAATTTTGGGTTAGCTTCATAACTGTGCTGTTTTAGCAGAGTTACAAGGGGGGATTTTTTTAGAAACTAGATAATAGTCTTTATTGAGAGATAGTGATTACATAGTTATTGTGAATCAATGGATAAAAGGAACATGATTGTTGTCAGGATTGACAATTCTTCCCCTCTGGAACCCCAGGCCCAAGAGCGGGAATCAAACCCGGAACCTGGACCCCCCTGGGCCGCCGGGCCTATGGACTGCTGGACCGCCCACCCGCATTTTTCTGGGATCAAGCCCCCACGAGCTGACACTGAAGATGATGACCCATGCAGTGAAACAGACCACACCAAGGAAAATATTGCACTGAGTGGAATGCCAATTACAGCACCTAATAGAGGTGCCAAAGCGGCAACCATTAGCTTCATGAGTTTGAAGTCTACACCAGCAACCAATCAAGAGCCAACCCAAGGAAGAGGCACTGGCCTGAAACCCAACCCCATGACCACAATGCTAGAGCAAGATAATCAGGTAGCTAAATTGGGAGTCTCAACCAATGAAAGAACTCCCAGGCCAAGTACCATTTTGCTGCCTTTAGAACCAAATATCCAATTCCCCTGGCCCTGCCTTTCCCAATGCCCTGATGATCCCCCCCACAGAAAATGTTAAGTTTGGAGGTGGGGTGCTATATAGACCCAAGGACCCCGTGCTCCAAACTTATTGCAATTTTTGAATAAAGGTTATGTTACTTTGGCTTATACAGCTTTTGCCATATTTTGTATTTGCTGTCTATCAATTCAGTTTGAGATCTCCTGGCCCTCCTGCCCGCAGTTTTCTGCCCACCTGGTGCAACCTTTGGGCCTGTTCATTTCACTGAATATCCCTTGAAGCCCAAATACAAGTACTATACGCCAGAGAAAATCCTCAAACTTGACCCGCTAGACTGCATCCAATCCACTATTAGATACAACTGCCAAGGCCTGTGTATATTCTCTACACCTAAACTATTTAGAGGAAAATTCAATTACCTCCCGGCCTACAATATCTACATGGAACCGCCTGTAACACCCAAACCAATGCCAGCTTCTTCACCTGACCTTCCAACCAACCATATCAGCAAGCTTTTTGGTATAGTGTACATCATCCTCACAGGGGTGATGGACACCACCATACCGGCCTGTGGTTATGGGTGGTAAAGTCTGCTTCCTACCTTCTAAAGTTAGCTCCCCTCTTGTGGTGGGCATTGCCTGCAAAAAATCTGGCCCAAGTTACCCCTGAAAACAACGGGCTGGCCACCCAAGACTGGATCCCTGATATTATGGTGATCTTTTTAAAACCTGGTCCCCTGAGCCCCAAGATGTTGTTATTTCTTGGGGCATCTTGTATGCTTTTGTTATTGATAATCACTTATTACACCTATAAGATGACCATGAACCTGATCTCTTCCACGTGGAAGAATGCAAACCTGAACGGCCTGAAAAGAACCAACACTGCCACCACCAATACCAACAAGTCCTCTCCCAAGTGCAAAATGTGATTGTGAACCAATCCCTCACCAAGGTTCAGATGCCCCAGATGGGGAAGCTCACACTTGAGGAAGCCCAATGCGCCATGCCAGTCCTCCGCTTGCATTTCCAGACCAGCGCCTCCTCCTACACCAGAAACACCAAGAAGGTACTGGGGGTTGCTTCCATGCTCTCTGGAGACACTTTAGACTGGTTCGGCAAAGCCACAGCAGAAGATGTAGAGTTCTGTTTGGACTACGCCAAGTTTGAGGCTGAGTTAATGGCCACTGGGGAGGACAGCAACACCAGATACTACGCCTTGAACTCCTTGCTGGAAATCTGCCAAGGCTCCCAACCCATTCAGGCATACATTGAAAAATTCCTTAAACTGAAGATCTGCACTCAACTTGAGGACAAATTGTCTGCCATCATCTTCCAAAAGGGAGTGAACCCAGCCATGAAAGACTTATTGAAGCACCATCCGCCCACCCTTAACTTGGAAGACCTGGTCCCCTTATGCAAGGGCCTCATCATGAATCAAGAGAATGCTGGGGCCTCCCAGACCTGCCAAACCCAAGCTGCTACACCCAATAGAGGGGGGATGACCCATGAGGAACTTCAAAGACACTACAGAGAAGGACTCTGTTTCCACTGCCATGAAGCAGGGCACTTGACCAGAGCCTGCCCTAAGAAAACCCCTGTGCCTGTCTCTTTGGCCCAAATAAACTCTTCTTCCCAGTCTTACAAGTTCATCCTAATATTTTTTAACGTTGGAGGAACAATCCAAAAACTAAAGGCGTTCATTGATACTGTAGCAGACAAGAGTTTCATTGACACTGACTTAGCCAAGGAACTAGGACTTTCCGCCTCTGAGAATTGGTTACAGATCATTTTGGGAAACAGCACCAAGGATACAGGATACAAATTTGAACAAGAACAACCCTTGGAAATAGGAAACAACACATACCCATCATCTCTCATCTTGTTGAAAAGCCTACCACACCCCCTCATTCTTGGGGACTCCTGGTCAGACAGGCATGGCCTCATCCTCAACTACCAAGAGCAGAACGTCACCTTAGGTGATAAGGGTACCTACAACACTGTTTTCTTCTGCACAAACCCCAAGGAACCCACCCAAAGGCTCATGACCATACAGATTGAACCAAGCATGGGTGTCCTCCTGGCTTCCCTTGAAAAATGGACCCACATATTCAGCAAAGAGGCAGCCACCTGTCTCCCTGAACACACCAAGTATGATCACGCTATTGACCTCCTACCTGGCACTGAACCCAAACACAGACATATCTATACCTTCAACCACAAGGAGCAGCTGGCTCTCAAGGCATAAATCAAAGACATGACCAAAAAAGGCTTCATCTGTGTGTCCAAGAGCCCTTGTTTATCACCAATGCTGTTTGTGGGCAAGAAAGATAGTGACATGCGCCTGTGCGTTAATTATCAGAAATTGAACAAGATAACTGTAAAGAATTGCTACCCCATACCTAACTCTGACAACTTGTGTGATGTGCTGACAGACGCTCAGGTATACTCCAAGATTGACCTTAGAGATGTGTTCAACCAAATTCAAATCAAAGAGGGCAAAAAATACAAAACGGTGTTCAAGACCAGGTATGGACTCTACAAATACCTGGTGATGCCATTTGGACTATGCAATGCCCCCAGAACCTTCCAGCACATGATAAATACAGTATTGGGTGAATACCTCAACCAGTTCTGTGTGGCCTACCTCAACAATATCCTCATCTACAGCAAGACCCACAAAGAGCACTTACTCCACCTAGATCTAATCCTGAACAAACTCTCCCAAGCCAACCTACGCGCAAAGCTCAAGAAGTGTGGGTTCTTCCAGCCAGAAGTGGAATTCCTGGGCTACATAGTGAAAACTGGAGGGTTTACAACGGCCCAGGATAAAGTGGACGCTGTGACCTCTTGGCCAAACCCCAAATACAGAAAAGATGTGAGAAGTTTTTGGGCCTGGCAAATTATTGCAGGGATTTCATCCAAAAAATTTCTCACATCACTCTGCCCCTGACCCGCTTGTGCTCCAACAAGGTTGCCTTTGCCTGGACTCTGGAATGCACCACCGCCTTTGAAACCCTGAAACTTGCTTTCATCTCTGCCCCTGTCCTGGCCATGCCCGACCCCTCCAAGCCATTTGTGCTGGAAACTGACGCATCTGACTTTGTGGTGGGTGGGGTCCTTCTTCAGGAAGGAGGGGATGGTATGCTACATCCTGTAGCATATTACTCCAAGAATATGCTGCCTGCAGAAGGAAACTATCCAATTTACAAAAAAGATATGCTAGCCATTATGAAGACCCTGAAACATTGGCGCCAGTACCTCTGTGGCGCTGAATTCCCAGTAAAGGTCCTTACAGTCCACAAGAACTTGGTCTATTTCTTCAAACCACAACAGCTCAACCAACAACAAGCAAGATGGGCTTTAGAACTAGCCAACTACACCCTGACCATAGACTACAAGCCAGGAAAGGTGAACGTAGTACCTGACGCCCTGAGTAGAAAAACTGACCTGGCACCCACCCACATAGAAACTTGCGACCACAACACTCAAGTACTCTTGGACCCAGCTAGCCTAGGCATACACCTGGATTGATGAAGATCAGGGCCAGCAAACCAGAAGTACTGAAGGCCCAATCACTTGACAAATTCACCAAAACCATGATTGCTGACCTTTCAAAATCCTGGATAGTCCCCACTACCACAAAGGCTACTCATTGAAGGGAACAACACTAATGTTGCACAAAAGAATTTTTGTGCCAGAAGGAAAGCATCAGGACCAACATCTTGAGAGATTATCATAATTCTGAGATGGCCAGACACTCAGGGAGACTTAATACCCTCTGGAACATTAGAAGGAACTTTTCCTGGTCAAAGATGGACCAAGAAGTAAGCGTGTACCTGAAAGGATGTGAGACCTGTGGACAAACCAAACCCTGCAGAAACAAACCTGAAGGACTTCTAAGACCTTTGGATATACCTGCTGGATCCTGGAGATCCATTTTCATGGACTACATTGTCAAATTGCTCCTGTCCCTCTCCTTCAATGCAATCCTGGTCATGGAAGACAGCTTCACCAAGATGGCATACTTTGTACCAACCACCACTCATTGCATAGCAGCAGAGACAGCCCAACATTTCCACAACTGCATCCACACCCAACACAGGACACCAGAAGAAATCATCACAGACAGAGGACCCCAATTTACGTCAAACTACTGGACGCAAGTAATGAAAGACTTGGGAATCAAGCAATGTGTATCTACCTCCTACCACCCGCAGACTGACAGCCAAACCAAAAGAGTAAACCAGATCCTAGAACAATACCTCTGATGCTATGCCAACGCCAATCAGGAAAATTGGGCCAACATGCTTCCCATGGCCCAGTTTGCATACAATAGTAAAGACCACGCCTCTACTGGGATGTCTCTGTTCAAAGCCAACTACGGTTTTGACCCCACCTGGGATCCCAAGATTGGCAAGAAGGAAACTAACACCACTGGGCGTTTCAGGGTTGGGCGGATCCAAAACACACAAAAAACATGCTTGACAAACCTGAATTGCACAGTGCAGACATACAAAGCCTTTGCTGACCACAAACAAACCCCGGGTCAACCCTTACAAGTGGGAGACAAGGTGTACCTAGACTCCTGGAATGTACCCCTGCACGTGCCCTGCAGGAAATTAGCTCACAAAAGAAGCAGCCCCCACAAAATCACCAAACTAGTCGGTGAAGTTGCCTTCAAGCTAGACCTGCCCCCCTCCTGGAAGATTCATGATGTGTTCCATTGCTCCCTGTTATTCAAAAAGGATGGGAATTTGCTTCCCCACCAACGGATTAAGACAGCCCCCCACCCATCCAAACAGGCCGCGCTGAGGAATATGAAGTTGAATACATACACAGCAACCAAACTCACTACCAAAAACCCCAGTATTACATCAAGTGGAAAGGATACTCACTAGAAGAAAGTACTTGGGAACCACTTAGCAGCCTGACCAATGCCCAAGAAGACGTCCAACTCTACCTGAACAAGAAGAATTAGAATGGAGGGAGTTTGGGGGAAGAAGGGGATGATGTCAGGATTGACAATTCTTCCCCTCTGGAACCCCAGGCCCAAGAGCGGGAATCAAACCTGGAACCTGGATCTCCCTGGGCCGCCGGGCCTATAGACTGCTGGACCGCCCACCCACATTTTTCTGGGATCAAGCCCTCACAAGCTGACGCTGAAGTTGATGGCCCACGCAGTGAAACAGACCACACCAAGGAAATTATTGCAACAAGTGGAATGCCAATTACAGCACCTAATGGAGGTGCCAAAGTGGCAACCATTAGCTTCATGAGTTTGAAGTCTACACCAGCAACCAATCAAGAGCCAACACAAGGAAGAGGCACCAGCCTGCAATCCAACCCCATGACCACAATGCTAGAGCAAGATAATCAGGTAGCTAAATTGGGAATCTTAACCAATGAAAGAACTCCCTGGCCAAGTACCATTTTTCTGCCTTTAGAACCAAGTACCCAATTCCCCTGGCCCTGCCTTTCCCAATGCCCTGATGATCCCCCCACAGAAAACGTTAAGTTTGGAGGTGGGGTGCTAGATAGACCCAAGGACCCCGCGCTCCAAACTTATTGCCATTTTTTAATAAAGGTTATGTTACTTTGGCTTATACAGCTTTTGCCATATTTTGTATTTGCCGTCTATCAATTCAGTTCAAGATCTCCCGGCCCTCCTGCCCCACTGCCTGCAGTTTTCTGCCCACCTGGTGCAACCTTTGGGCCTGTTCATTTCACTGAATATCCCTTGAAGCCCAAATACAAGTACTATACGCCAGAGAAAATCCTCAAACTTGACCCGCTAGACTGCATCCAATCCACTATTAGATACAACTGCCAAGGCCTGTGTATATTCTCTACACCTAAACTATTTAGAGGAAAATTCAATTACCTCTTGGCCTACAATATCTACATGGAACCGCCTGTAACACCCAAACCAATGCCAGTTTCTTCACCTGACCTTCCAACCAACCATACCAGCAAGCTTTTTGGTATAGTGTACATCACCCTCACAGGGGTGATGGACACCATTATACCGGCTGCTGGCCCGTGGTTGTGGGTGGAAAAGTCTGCTTCCTACCTTCTAAAGTTAGCTCCCCTCTTGTGGTGGGCATTTCCTGCAAAAAACCCAGCCCAAGTTACCCCTGAAAACAACAGGCTGGCCGCCCAAGACTGGATCCCTGACAATTGTGTAGATCACACGGTAGGATGGTGAAGGGGGTGGCTTGATTCTAGTAATGAGTCAAGAGCCAAAACAAGGTATACACCATAAGGTATCATCATCTGTTCATGTTGATGGATTTGGTAATTTGAGTTGACTTCCTAACCTGGATTCAGGTGACTTGATAATTGGATTGCAGATCACAAACCTGCTTACTCAGAATCTTGCTGGTGGGTCAAGCCTGCTGTTTCAACACCCCTAACTGAAGGTTGGCCTCCTCTGGGGGCAGGTTGTCAAGGAAGTTGTCAGGAGCCTGGGCGCCATACTGGACTAACTGTTGTTCTGTGGCAGGCAGGACGGTCTCACATTGTTTCTGTCTTGCCTTGCAGGGTCTCAGAAAATTGTGGTGGAGGACTTGTCTTGTTTATATTTCCCCAGTCCTTGCACAAGGTAAGTGTTGTTTTTGTTACCTTTAGAATGATTGCTGGACCTAATTTCTCAGGTTGTAGTTTACTTTTGTTGGTATTCATGACCCAGACTTTATTGCTGACCTCATGCCTGTTTTGGATGGGGGCAAAGGTCTTTTGTAAACGCTTTTCATCTCTTTCTGATTGATTACTATTGGCCTGTATGACCTGGGGATCTGAGTAGGGTGAAACCTTGCTTGAAATTTCCAGCTTAGGTACTGATAGTGCTTGGATGATATTGGGTTGTGTGCCATAAACTAACTCAAAGAGGATTTTCCTGGTGGATATGTTCATTTTGATTTGGCATACAAGCAATTCAGTTGGTAGCTGCTTGTACCAGTCCTCAGGTCTCCCGGCAGTGAGCTTGACCAAGGCTTGCACAAGGCTGCCATTCAGCTGCTCTACGCGTCCATTTCTTGAGGATGGTAAGGTGTTGTCACCGTGTGTTGGACCCTGTTCTTGGTGAGGTATACATTGGTATTTTCAGAGGTCTATTCTTTGCCTCTATTGATTATCAGGAGTTCTGGCTTTCTGAACTTGCTGATGATTTCCTTCCCTATAAATTTCTGCACATCATTGCCTGTATGCGTCTTAACTGCTTGCACCACTGGCCATCACGTGGCAAGGTCTATTGCAGTAATTATGTACTTCTTTTCATTATGTTTCCCTGGCATGGGGCCCACAATGTCTAGGGCCCACACCTTGAAGGGTAGTTGCGTGCAAATAGGTAGTAATGACTTAGGCAGAGTATTGCTTTTTACAAATTTCTCACATAATTCATATTAGTCCAAGACTTCCTGGACATCCCAGTATAGAGTTGGATAACATGCTTTGTGTTTAAGGAATTTGTAGAGGTTACAGCTTTTTGTGTCTCCTAGGTCTCTATGGTAACGTAGGATGGTGTCAACTTGCTGATGTGTGGGAGCATAAGGGATGGTGGTTCTGTTGGACATTTTTTGATGTAAGGTTCCATACACATCTACAAATAAGTGTTTGTTCTTAATGACTGTTTTTTACATCTGTGGTGCCAGGGGGGAAGCCCTTGTCATTTTTCCAGAGCATCAGGAGAGGCCAATATGGGTCAAGCTCATTCTTGCCCCTTGTGGCTCTGACATACAGGTGCAAGAGTGCATCCATCATGGCAAGTTCTGGGCCAGGCTTATATTGTATGAGCATATTGAACCTCTCTAGGCGTTCCATCCAGCGGGCTTGACACAGATAAGTTTGCTTGGGTTTGAAGTAAATAAGCAACTTGTGTTTGGTCAGAGCCCTGAACTCCTCCTGTTGTTCTAGGTAGCAACGCCATTTGATCAGGCAGTGCACAATTGCCAAAAACTCTTTGTCAAGTATGGGGTATTGACAATTGCTGTCTGTCATTTTGCGTGATTCATAGGCTACAGCCAGGAAGTCACCATCATTGTTTTTGATTTTTAGTACTCCCCCAATGGATGCGTCTGAGGCATCTGTTTTCATTTGGTATTCCCCATCACATTTGGGGTAATGTAGGATGAGTGCTTTTTTGAGCTTTTCCTTAAGACATCTGAAGCAAAGGTCACGTTGGAGGCTCCATACAAACTTATATTTGGCACCAGTTATGGCAGACAGGGGTGCAGTCAGTACACCACAGTCAGGTATAAACCAACATATATAGGCAATCATTCCCAATAATGTGCAGAGTTCTGACTTGTCCTTTGGCAGTGGCATTTTTCCAATGGCCTGGATTTTCTGGCTGTCAGATTTAATGCCATCTTTTGATACTATGTGTCCTAGGAAGGACAACTGCTTGCAGAAGAACTGACATTTGGAGGGCTTGGCTAGCAGTGTATGTTGGCCAGGGTAGCAAAGACTGCCTCCAAGTCCTTGTGGTGTTGTTCTACCAAAGGGCTATAGACAACAATGTTGTCCAGGTATACCAAAGTGTGCTTGCCTATGTGGGGGGCAAAACCTCGTCATAAAGGTCACAAACATTGATGGGGCGTTTGTCATCCCAAAATTGAGTACCACACACTTGTATGAGCCATACTTGGTGTGAAAAGCTGTTTTGGGGATATCTTCCTCCATAATACAGATCTGATTGTAGCCTGCCTTTAGGTCAATCTTGGAGAGGACTGTGGCGCTGCCCAGGGCATCAAAGAGGTCGGTAATGAGCAGCAGTGGGTAACAATTCTTGATGATAACTTCATTAGGGCTCAATAATCTGTGACTAGGCGCAGGGTTCCATCCTTCTTGGCCACAAAGAATACAGAGGCCCCAAATGAATATTATGAGGGACGGATAAGTCCTTTCTCCAAGGCCTTTTTGAGGTAGACACATAGGGTGTTGTCTTTGTTTGGGGTCAGGCAATAGATGGGCGCGCCTTGGATACAGCTCCCTTGAGTTGGATGGAGTGTTGGATATGCTTTCCGGAGGCAACCCAGGTAAAGCCTCCTTGAAGATTTATAGGTGGCAGGCTACAATTTTGAAATCCTGAGGCTTAGTGGTATCACGGTGGTCTTTGAAATGTATGATCTTGTACTGGCAGGAGTCCCAGTCAATTGCCTTGAGGTTCTCCTGTTTTTCCAGGATCTCTGTGATGTGCACAAAGGCGTGGTTGCATAGGAGCTGGTCTAATGAGTCAGGGTAGATCTGGTGATTGATGCCTTTGCCTTTGATGGTCAATACCAAGGTCACCCAGTCTACATGGGGATTGTTCCTTTGCAACCAGTCCAGACCCAGTACAATGTCAAACTTGGGAAAATCAATGACAGGACCATGGATGGTAGAATGCAGGTTCTCAAGCATGATGGAGAAGAGGGCAGTTTTCTTTCTCACAGAAATGCAATGTTCATCAGCTAAAACCACATTTAATATTCAAAAGATTATTGGTTAGCTTGAACTTATCTAAAAAGCTGCTGTTTACTAGGGTTCAATCTGCGCCTAAGTCCAGGAGTGCTGAGCCTGTGTAACTGTGAAAGCGGAAAGGGTAAGACATCAGTTTATTGGGATGTCTGGCAATGGTGTAAAGCACCAGGTCCTCTGAAGGCACTTGGATCATTGGACACTGGTCCACGTCCTCAGGTTGTTATTCATCATTGGGTGAGTCAGGAGTTGTTCAGGGAGAGCTTGGATTGCTTAATGCTCTCCCTGGCCTTATCCCTTGTCTTGGTTGCCTTGTGTAGCAGTGATACAGAAATGGGTACAGTTTGACTGGTCACTGTTCCTGTTTCCATGTCCATTTGAACCTGCGGTTTATGGTTTGTGCTGCTTCTGTTGTTCCCAGGGGATGGTCAATTGGAATACCCAGCTGGGTGAGAGTCTTTGGGTCTCTCTTGTTTTCTGGTTTGCGCCTTGTGGAGAGTGTTATATGTTTGTTCTGATTTCTCCACTTTGAAATACAGACTGTAGATTGTTCACTTGATCCAGGTTCACATGTCTCATTACATGTGACTTGAGTGCGTTGTAGTACATGAGGTGTGTGGCTGGGGTATCAAAAGCCATGTCAGAGGGTGTGTGTAGTCAGAGCTCCTTGTAGGCGTGGGTGAGTTCCTTCACAGTGCCGTCTGGGTTAGGTTCTTTACTTGGTATATGATCAGGAGTGTGGTGTCCTTAAGCACAAATTTTGCCAAGAAGTCTTGTTTGAAGGTATCCCAGTACTTTTTGGTATGTTCTTTATGCCACTTATTGCACCATGTGCCAGCGTCATGAGTCAGTCAGATAGAGATCTCTACAATCCAGAATTGCTGTGGGAATTCCATTTGGGCCAGTTTTTTTTGGGCAGATTGGATCCATGCAGCAGTGTTGTTGTTTTTGGCCCCAGAAAAGGTTCCAAGGTGGCGCTTTGTAGTCTTTGAGCTACATAGGCGGGCATGATGGTTTTGTTGGCTGGTTGCGGCATTGATGGCGGAACTTAGAAGAAACCTTGTGCAGACATGGCGTTGAAGGCGGGTAGCAGGATCACCGTGTTTTGGTATAGGACAAAACCATCGGGTATTGCGGTACCAGGAGTGTACGGAGTCCAGTCAGGCAGGAGGCCAGACATGATTCTATTGAGGATTTGTTGGCCGCAGCAAGTACGGGCAACAGGCAAAATTTTACAAGATAAGGTAGGATGGGAAACCTACCTGTGCTACCAATATTGTAACTGTGCTGTTTTAGCAGAGTTACAAGGGGAAAAATATTTAGGAACTAGATAATGTTCTTTATTGAGAGATAGTGATTATATAGTCATTGTGAATCAAGGATGACAGGAATATGATTGTGTAGATCACACAGTAGGATGGTGAAGGGGGTGGCTTGATCCTAGTAACAAGTCAAGAGCCAAAACAAGGTATCCACCGTAAGGGATCATCATTTGTTCATGTTGTTGGATTTGGAAATTTGAGTTGACTTCCTAGTCTGTCTCCAAGTGACTGGATAATTGGATTGTGGGTCATAAACCCACTTACTTGGAACCTTGCTGGCGGATCAAGCCTGCTTTTTTGACAAGGGGTAATGGATATTATAGTTTCTGCTGCTGGCCCCCTTCCTGGTTTGTAAGATTGATGTTGCACCTCTTCAAGTATGTGCTGGTACTATGATGGGCTATACCTGCCCAGCCTGTCTGATCCCCAATTCTGACAGGCTGTCTGCCCCAGGTTGGTTTCCTGACAGAAGCTGTCACAAGTGACAAACTCCTGTTGACTATAATCATAGGAACACCTCAACTATGGGATTCAAACCCTGATACCCTGCAGGCTGCCTGGCCACCTGCAGATTTTTGGGCTCAAACCAGAGCAGGATTTGACTTCTGGAAATCTCCTAGAGCTTGATAAACCAAAACCACCTACATCAACCCTCCCCACGCCAAAGGTTCCTGTTAAACCAACCAATCAGCGGGCAGACCAAGCCATAGATCCCAAAATAACTTGGGACACCACAGAAGAGGAAACAAAGAAACATCCTTAGAACACAGGCTGTCCAGAGATGACCAACCCCTCAACCTGATAAAGAAATTTGAGTATTCTCAGTTCAAATCAGCCAATGAATTAACTCCCAAAAAGGATGCCACCAAGGACTGGAAAACCCTGGTAGACAGCAGCACCCAGGCCAAAAATATTTGTAAAGGTTTACCCATGGCAGATGGGCATACTTATACCCTGGACTTCCAGGAATTTGCCCATTGCCATTCTTGCAATAAAGTGACATGAACCTTTGGTTCAACCAGGTTATTAAATACTTGATTTTAGTTCTATTTCATTTACAGTCTACCTCCTACAGTTCCACACCTCACACCCATCAACCCAAGAAACTGCAGACCAGCCACCTGACCTTTATTGTCCACCAGGAGCTCCCATTGGCCCAGTACATTTCACTGAATACCCACCCAACCCAGCGTATTCAGAGTTCACCTTAGAGGAAATCCTAATCTATGACCCAGAGGCTAGAACTAGAGAGACAGAAACTGTTTACAGAGAGGGCACCAAAGTCACCATACCTCCTCTGCTATTATGCAACAAGTACAACTACCTGCCCGTGTATTTGGTTCCAATGACACCACCTCTCACCCTGCAGCCCAACTGCCCACAAGAATCTGTTGTGGCCAATGAATCCACTTCCACTCAGATATTTGGAGTAATGTATATCACTCTTACTGGCTTGATTGATTCAATGGTACTTGCAAGCAGACCTTGGGCCCTCCTGGGAAAATCATTATTTTATATTGTAAAGTTAGCACCAATCTTGTGGTGGGTCCTTTCTACTGGGCCCACAGGCTGTCCGCCTGTGAGTTCCCAAGAACCCCCCACAGGTTGGATCCCTGACAGAAGCTGCCAAACAAACTTCCTCTCATAAATCATCCCCAGGGGAGGGCCCCCTGTCACCACACCCTGATGCTATTTTAGCCTCTATTGTATCATTGCTGGCTAGCCTTAAAGACAAGGCAGGTAGTAGGGCCACTCTTGATGTCAGTCTATATGGATAGAAGGGTATGTTCTTTACCCTGTCCCCTTTAGACTCTACAATTGAGTGTAGTATAACCCTCTGAAGCCCTTCCAATAATCCAAACCATATTTCTATAGCAAAAGACAATACTGATGACACACCGTATAAGTCTCTATGGTAAAGTATAAATGCACAACTAAGAACCTATACCTAGAAGTATGAAGAATGTTGCATTTCCTCCAGGGCGTGGCTCTGTCAGAGGTTTTACTTCTGATGGCTGCAAAAAACTCTCCAGGAATAGGTTAAATTAAAGCCATGGGTTCTCCTGTACTTCCTTAATTTTAGAATACTTTGGATGTCATGTTGGTGGATGCTCTAATACTTTAGTCCACAGATTTCTGCTAGCAGCTGACAGAAAAACAAAGGGAAACAAAGTAATAGATTGTTGAACTGAGTCTGGACTCTGCAAATAAATGATTTGTGAAATTGGTCCAATACCTTCCTCAAGTTTGTGATTGGGGGTCACAGAGAGCTGCACAGAGACTTCAGACACCACAAGAGCAATTCTGCAGCTACAAGAAGCCAGGCAGTCATGTAAGTTAAGAGAGGCTCTGTTTTCATGGTGAATGTTTACAAAACTTCAAAATAATACTTTATAAATTATTATGTGCTTATTAAACTATGGAGTTTTCTGAGCTAACTCAGACCATATGGGGTTTAGAGACTCTCAGTGGCATCTTTGGGTGGGATCCTATTGACTAAGCCCTCAGAAATAGCCAGAAGTTTGATGATACAGTAACTCTTTTTTTGGCTGAAAAACACTAAGTTACCTGATTTCTTTGTTTCTGAGCTTTGACCAGTGTCATACCCTGCCCCAAAGGGCAGGCTCTTTAAACTTATTATTTTTGTGTATTTTCAATTGATTCAAAGTTCAGTATTTTTCTAATACTGAAGTTTTGAATTGAGAGTTAATATATAATTATTTTAAACTTAATTACCTTGGTTTTTGTCAATTTGCTTTCAAATTAACGTTGTTGTTGTTGTCTTTTTGTTTCTCAGCTATTCAATTAGCAATATATTCTCTACTTTAAGTTAGAGAAATTTTACTTTTTGCTCACCTTTTGAAACTACTTTTTAAATTGTTACTGCTTTCCCCAGCTTCATTCTTTTTGATCAAACTTCAAACTGGTCTTCTGTTTCCCCTTTTCTGTACCTGGTTTCTCCAACTTCTCCAGTTGCTCCTCTTCTTGGCTGCTTCCTCCTGGCTATCAGTTTCCAACAGAAAATGCTTTATCTTCTATAAATAAAGAGCTTTTGAAGAGTAGGCTTTAAGCCAAAATTCTAAGTGATTTCTTCCCCTTCAACTTTTACAATTTTTTAACTTCAAATTTGTAATTTTAAGAATTTTGTTTTTTTAATTCATTTTTTAGTTAGCTTTTTCTTTCCTTAAATCTAATGGAACTTGTAAAACAACAAACCTTAGGCTTGTTGTATCCATTTTTTCCCTTAAGGAATCTTTCAATAGTTATATGTATCAATTTGCTGATGGAGAATATCCTAATATTGATATTCCCTTAGTTACAAATTGTTCACTATTGAACACTTTTTTTTATCTTCTTTACTTAGGGTTATTACACTCTATTACTCCATTTGTGACACAATGTAGGTTTTTAGAAGATTTCTGTAAGATTATCTTACAGAAAGTTCCTACGTTCTTATATCTTTTTAAATTTGAATCCTAATGCCTTGCACACTCTAGTCTATAGCCTTGCACCATTATGGACAAGACCTTACAACTAGCTGCTTTTAATCTCCTGTTAGAAGTCCCAACTGTTTAGTCACAACCCAATTCTTATCTATTTCTTGGTTTCAATAAGCATGTGCTCTCATGAACATATTTTGCTATAAATTCAATGCTTCTTGTATTTCCAGGGTCAGAAAATCCCAGTTAAGAAGGCACTATCCATGAAAAATAAGATTTTAGAGGTTGTAATAATTTAACTAGTCTTTTACTGAAACACTTTTTAGTATACTAATCCAAGCACTATACCCCTTTTTTCATTGGCTTTTGTTCTCTTTTTTATAACAGAAATCCTTACTAGACCTTCAGCCATGTTAATAGACGTAAAGATTACTTTCTTTTAGGATACCAGGAGTACCATGACGCCCCTTCAGGTGAGGGAGGGGCAGATGCAGGTACAGGCATGAACCACCAGATGATAGGACCTAACTATACCATGTAGGAGAGGGCCTTTCCAGCCACAGCCCAGGGTCCTGCCACTGGCAAGGCAGAATTAATTAACCCTGTAAGTGTCAGGTACAGCACTCCCAGGAATTGACTACTCTGGCCAGTGGCATCAGAAGTGGGTGTGTGGAGAGGGTCATTTTGGGCGTCAGGGATGGTTCCATTGGGACTAAGTAGGAAGAAGGATTATTGTATTTCCCTTTGAAGATCAAAGGGTATATAGTGATTTCTTTGCTGTCATATATTATTTGATATGGATCCTTGGGAGCTTCTGGGTGAGTGTACCTCTGCAAGTCTCTCAAGGTCCAGGGTTTGTTGTCAGGGTTATGGGGATACTCAGTGAAGTGTACAGGACCAAAAAGAGCGCTGGGGGAAATTAGTATTCAAACGCTTCTGGTTTGTCAGCTGGTGCTTGGCAATCAATCCCTGGGGATGAGTACTGGTGCTTGGGTGATTGAAGATGGAAAATTTAAGAGAGGGGAGCTAAACTAACTAAGTTTGGCTCTCATCCTGGCAGGACAAACCACCATGATACTATCCAGTAAATCACAGGAATTGCTTCTTTGAAGAGAGACCACAAGGAAGACACAGGGACAGTTGAAGAAAGTATGCATTCAATTCCATCCACAACAGTCCAGCAATCAACTAAGAGGTGTAGGAGGGAACATAATCTGCAACCAAGGGAGCCAGAGAGGGACTGGTGTATTTTTTGTCTTGAGGGATAGAAGAAGGAACCTGTGATTTCCTAACCTAGGAGGAGTCCAGATTGAGATCAGAAGAGTAAAAGGCCAATTTATCACATTTGAGGCTTTTGACAAGAGTCTCCCCAGAGGATAAGAGCTTCTTTGAAAAATAGAGAATCCTAGAGGGGTCATCACCTGCTACATGTGCCAAAGAGGAGATATAAGTCTGAAGGTCAGGGCAAGTGGACCAGATTAACAACAAAGCTGGGGTCAAAGAGAATGCCACAAAATTAACAACAGGGAGTATCACTTTCTGATGCTCCAGAAGATTTGGGGGACCTTAAAGGGCTTAAAGCACTTGAAATTAATAGCTTTGGGCTAGACAGAGGTAGTCGCCAAAAATTATGAAATTTAAGGATCTATTTAAGCTTGGGAAGCCCTTAGAAGACTTGGGGCCAGCTTTAAACTGTGCGGAATAGAAAGAAGGTTCAAATTTGAACGCAAAAAAAAGAGATTCAAAGTTCAAGTAAGTTTTAATAATAAATACTTAATCAAATTTAAATTTCAAATAGAGATTTTGAAAGCAAAATGTAAACACACAACATTTAAGAGCTAACACTTGTTTAGGAGGTTTTGAGACAACCACCAGGTTCAAAAAGGCCAAGGAAAAGGTACAGTAGTTTTAAAAGCTATGATTACAACCAAAAATACCTCAGATTTAAACAAAATGATTTCAGATTTGAACAAAATCCAAGTCACACAAGATTCAGGATTCAAAATATTAAGAATTTTGGTTAATAAATGAACTTTTAAACAAAAAACAAAATTTCACTAGCCCATTATACAAAATTATATCAAACATCTAGTGACATAGTTTAAACCACAAACAAAATGAACTGACACAACAAGTGAGATGAATAGAAGCTGTTCCAGAGTATATTATAATCCAATCAGGATTCATATGAGGCACCAACAGAAGGAATAAAATGAAACAAAATTTGAGCAGTCTATAAGTGAGATTCCACAAGCACAAAACAAAATGAAGTCACTGTGACTGTACAACAGTCACTGTTGGGTATTTATCCAAATAAATACTCAAAAATATAAAGTTGCTCTGTTTTTGATGTTTATTTTATGTAGATAGGTTTGGCAGGAATTCTTCAGATAAAAATTACTGAAAACTGAGTATCTATATTTAATAAAAAACAGAAGGCAAGATTGACTAAATCAATCTTGGAGACTAGGCGTCTTGGAAACAAGTTAATTGACCAAGAAGGTTGATTAATAAATACATTGCAATATAATTAATGAGGATTTAATTATATTGGTTAATTTCCTTGACTGTATCAAGAAGTATGATTAAGGAGAATCATAGGTAAACCCCCAGATTTGGGTTTAGAAACACCATTATGGTGTTTTTTTGAGGCTCAAAGCGTTTTAACAGGTTTTTAAAACGCAAGAAAACTATTAATTAGAACAACAACTGAATAAAGGTAATGATGCCTAGGAATTCAGGTTTAATCAGCTGGTTCCCAGTATTAACATTGATAGATGAGTTTTGGGATGTGTAATCCATAGGGTTTTGGCGCTGGGAGCTGGGGAAGCTCCATGCTGAATTGGTATATTGGGATGAATGGAGTCAGGTGACTTCTTCCCATTGTAGGTTGGTTCTCATAGGTTGATAAATATTGGTAATCTTTTAGGTAAAGATCTAGGTTTGGTTGACTCAAATGTCATAGACCATGCAATATTAACCACAGGTTGATTTAGGAACTAGAGGGGTTTTCAGCTGAATATGTCACAAATGGTATATAAGCAAAGACAGCTTAATTTTAAATAAAGATTTATTGTTGATTTTGACGCTTTCCCCTCAACTAACTTTTTAATTATCATGTTTTTTATTATTATTTGAAAGAGCAAAATTTGGGATGTTTTTTGTAGAAATTGCTGCTTCTAGGAAGGAAGTTCCTACCAGTTCACTAGAGGAGGCTTGAGCAAGTCTGGAGGTCTCTAAGACAGCACCTGAGGAATCTTTGGTAGAAGTGAAAGCGGCATTTGAAGAGCTATATTCCAACTATTTTGCCAAAGAAGAAACCCCTACACAAGGAAACTAAGTTTATGCATGGGATTCCTGGAACTTTCTATTAAGGTTTGATGAAATTTTACAACAGGTGAAGGACAGAGCCAATTGTGAAGTTGAGGCATTGATAAATAGAGAGGAAAAGAGTGTCAAAATTATGGCTTGTTGGCAAGATGACATTAAATTGTTGTCTCACAAAATTGCCTCCCTGGAGGCAAAGCTCCTCAAAGCTTTGTCACATGAAGGTAATGGTAATAAGAGTCAAGGGCAAGATAACAGCAAGTTTGACTGGTTAGACCTGGATCCATCACAGAGCCCAACAGGATGTGTAGTATGAGCAGCCTAAAATAGAAAAATAATAGTTTAACAGCCAATCAACAGCTATCAAATTTAGGAAAACAGGTTTTTATTTATTTTCATGGCTCCTGATTTGTATAAAATGGATTTTGAGAACCTTCCAAATATGAAATGGTGATTATAATAAAAATAAATCATAAAATTTTAAACTTCTACTTTTAGTGATTTTATCCTAGGTTTTTTACAATGGTTTTTACTAGCAACATTTTTGACAGCACCAGCAACCAAGCCAGCAGTAGCCAAGCCATATTCAATGGAGGCAAGGCTCAGAACGTTGAGGCACCTGTTTGCACCCAAGCCTTTGAGGCAGGTAACAAGGAAGCCAACCTGTACCTGATCCCTGACCCATATGGCTTTGACTTGTTCAGTAGTAACTTAGTTTCTAGCTCTGCCCCTGCTCCTGTATCACCCCCACAAAAGCTGAATATCAACCAACTAATAAGGATGGCAACCTTGATTTGGAACAACTTCCTGCCAGCAGTCAACCTGCAATCCCTTCAGCCAATCAGGCTCCAGCTTCTGCAACCCAGAGCCCCAAGCAACAAATAATTACTGCCCAAATTCTCCAAGAAATTGTAGCACTGAACCTGAAGGGTCTGTCCTGGGATCAGATAGCTAGCCAATTAAAATTTATCCAAGCCACCATAATGTGGGAGTTTAACAACCTAATGAACAAGGGGAATCTGATCAGGACAGCCAAGAAGCCAAAGAAGGTCCCTGGATCCAAATCACTGTGGCATAACCAATTATGCTCAACCTCCTGCAGCAGGACCCAAGCTTCCCCTAACCCAGGTCCAGAAGCAGCTTGCACACCATGGCATTTAGGTGTCTGAGTGCATGGTGCAGCTCTGGATATATGGCAAAGTGATGCCAGTCCTTGTGTTGACCAATATTGTTGGCAACCAATGATATGGTGCTGATGATTCCCAATATGATCAGTCAATCAAATCCACACTGGTCTAATGCCCAAAAAGTTTTTCAGATGACAGCATGGATGTCTCAAACTACAAGTTATTGATTGTGTTTGAAAATTCCAGTGAGCAAGGAAAAGCTGCCACCAAGAATAGAAGGAAGAAGATCAAGAAGGGGACATTCATTAGTGCATTTCTGGCTGTTTCAGCCAAGGGTTTTGTCTACTATCAGACAAACCCAGATTTCATTGATGGCTACTCATACAGCCACATCCTTGGTGGATTACTTGACTCCTGGGATGGCTCAAATTCCAAGTACCAGGTTTTCTTGAGCCACCAGATGGAGGGTAGCTCCACCACCCTTGAGGCCATCCAGGGACGTAGGTACCAGGCCTCTGTGTACCCAGCTGGTCACGCTGACATCCATCTGGCTGATGTTGTGTCCTTTAATATTAGAGATACACTCCAGGAGCGCCGCCCTCAGGCTTTTAACAACTTCTATCTTGGGGTCCTTGACCACAATTCTCTCTTTGGTCACCAAATGGTGACTGACTTGTTTGTGCAAATAGTTTTCCATGTGAACATGGGCAACCAATCACGCAAGGATAAGCACCTTCACTCTATGCCACAGCTACCTATCAACTCATCCAGCCAATGACAGATGAGGAATACAACAAGTGTTATTTGGTGGCCATCACACACAATCCTACTACCCCTACCCCTGCCACCACTACCCCCCTTCCAGCTCCACCTATTCAATCCCAGACCCCCAGGCTAGCACCACCTCTACATTTTTCTTCCTGCGCTATTCTGCCTACTAGGCATCACTCTTCCCTGCCCCAATAAATTCCCTGTTGCCAAACATTTTCTATTTATATTATCTTTATTCTGAATTTTAATTGTTCATGTTATCTTTGTTTATAGTTGGTTTTATTCTTTATGTTCAGCTTATTTCTATAATATCATATATTTAATATGCCATGTATCTAGATACAGAACACAGTTATTTTTAGGACTTAAACACAGCCCCTTGTGAAAATATTACCAACAATTTGATGATCAGCTAAATTTGAATTAGAAAACTATAGGTTAATTGTGCTTAGATAAAGTTGTTACTGATCTAAATTCAAAACCTTAATGATACACTTTAAGCCAATCAGGAGCCAAGTGATAAAGTGATTTTTGTGACATAAAGGGTCACCTAATAACTCTTTGATGCATGTGCGCTAATTAATATGATTGTCTGGTTGTTCTGACATTGTGTTATAATTGCCACTGTGGCAAGTTGTTGATGGATTAGTGCTAACACAGCAGCTAATTGAGCACTAGTCCATCAACAACTTGCCACAGCGGCAATTATAGCACAATGGCAAAACAACCAGCCAATCACATTAATTAGCACACATGCATCAAAGAGTTATTAGGTGACCCTTTATGTCACAAAAATCACTTTATCACTTGGCTCCTGATTGGCTTAAAGTGTATCATTAAGGTTTTGAATTTAGATCAGTAACAACTTTATCTAAGCACAATTAACCTATAGTTTTCTAATTCAAATTTAGCTGATCATCAAATTGTTGGTAATATTTTCACAAGGGGCTGTGCAAAGCGCCAAAAATAATATGGTAATTAAGGAAAAAATGCCAACACAAAGCAAACAACACATATTGAGATGAGTGTAAAAAATATACAGAATGGGTAAAAAATGGGATAATTTAGTAAATGGGAAAACAAACAGGAATAAACAAAGAGGCAATGGTATCAGAATAATACAGATTTTATTGGGGTGAAAGCTATAAAAACATATGGAAAGATTATAAAAAATCTTATGAGAGAATTGGAGAAGCTGCTAAAGGACCTTGACTTAGCAATTGCAAAAATAAAAGACATTGACTGCAAGGTCAAGGTAAAAGTCAAGGCTGCCGTCCTTACCAGGGACAAAATTGACAAAGCGTCTGCCAAGGCACTTATGGCCAAGATGCCAGACACCCCCAAAATAACAATTGTGCATCTTCTAATGTCCAGAAGACAGTTGTGGAGGGCCTCCAGTTTAAGTCCTTTGCCTTCTCTGTGCCGTCTGTCTGGATTGACAACCTTGAGATGTATGCACATCTCAAGCCAGACAAGCAAGCAAGAACTGCTTGCGCCAAGAATGGCCAAGCTGGCTGAGGCTGTGGGCAAGGAGGAAATATGCAAAGGTAACTTAATAAGCAAAATTAATAAATATTTAAAAATACTTACCTTTTTTAGAAAACATAAACAGTGAAATCTTCCAGGTCCTGGTCCCCTTTGTCCCTGCCACATTCTACGCAAACTACACAATCATGTAGCAAGGTAGCTGTTTCTGTTCCCCCTTGTTTTGCGCAAGCTAGAGGACCACATTAATGGTACTTTTCTGATGTCCTGGGAGGCATTAGCCGAGCTGACAGGCAAGTGCCTAAGGTTGAAGTTCCTAAGTTTGAAAGTGCAGAAATCAAAAATGGGACCCCCAAAAAGTGCAGAAATTGAAACACTATGTAGGGTGCAAAAATCAAAAATATCAAAGATTGAAGTTCAAAAATTGATTTTCCAGAAGTTAACTTTGAAGCCAAATAAAATACAGTTCTTAATATAAAACTATATATTTTAAAATCTTCTAAAGACTAAAGAGACCCCAAGAAATTCATTTCTGCAATAAAAAGTATATGCTAGATAATAAAAATATGCTTAAATTTGCTGTTTATAAAAGAAAGTTTATTTTACTTTCAAAAGAAAAATTAGACTAGAATCAATATATAACTGTATTCAATTGAATATAAAATACAAAACCACACAAAAAAACTTCTTTAAAATGTATTTAAATGGTAAGATCTTTATTGTCACAACATAAAATTAAAAGAAAGTAAAAGCAATGCAAGATTTTATTTGGATTATTAAAGAACTTTTGCAATGTTCTCAAGATGAGTGAGCCAGTTAGAGGAGTTGTAGGAAAGGAGCAAGTTTTTTGTGACTATCTCAAAGCTGTTGAGATCCTTGCTGCTCTGGGAACCACTTTGGCGTCCATCTAAAAACTCCTGGTAAAGAGTTTCATTGGTTGCTTGTTCAACTTTGAGCTTGTTGATCAGTATATTAAACTTGGGTTTCTTCACCCCAACACAGTTGGCAAACTTGTTGTGCCAGCTTTCCAGGGAGGAATTAGTCTTCATGGTTTTATTCTTAACAAACTTGAACTGGTTCCATTCAATCTTGTTTTCCTTTCTTCTATGATGTCTGGTTTCAAGTTTTCCAATCCATTGGTGTTCAAATTAATCAATAAATAGAGCAAAGAAAGCTGCATTGTCCTCCATATACTTGGTATTCTTGAATGCCTCATAAATCTTGCTAGAGTCCTCCTTTATCACCAATGCAATGGCAGAAAAGGGGTTGAAGGCCACCTTGGGCTCCTGGGAAGTGGATCTAGTAACCAGTCTGTTGAGCTCAGTAAAGCTCTGCAGCTTTCTTCTGAGGCATTTTCTGAAGTGAAAGAAGCAACCATGAGGCTTGCTCTTGAATACCTTTTTAAAGGTGTTGGCTTGAGCAGGCTCAAAGTCAACAAGGAGGTTGGTATGGTAAGGCTCTGATGTTTCCTCATCATCAGGTTGGCTTGGGGTTTTAGACTTCTTTCTCTTGGGGTAGAAGTGGGGGCATCAGTAGGGGGAAGGAGATCCAGCTTCCCCTTTAGAATCTCCAAGGCATGAGTATAGTCATCCTCATTTTGTCCTGACATTAGAAAGTAAACCATTGGTAAAACCTTATCACCATACTTTCCATGGATACACCAAAGCTGGGAAAAGATATTAGGGCATGATGAGAAGGTCCCATCAGCCAACCAGATATTGGCTGTCATCAGTCTTTTAAGGTTTTCCTGGGTGGCATAGCAGATGGTTCTTTTATGCTCATCTGGCCCATTGTCATGAAGGAGAAACTGTCCATCCTTGGAGGTGACTCTGAGCTCATTGGGTATATCCAGTTCCAGGAGGGAGGTGGCAGATCTGCCCACATTTTCAGACTTCTGGCAATTATCACTGACATACTTCTGAAGGGATCCAAAAGTACCAACTGCTATCTTTTGAAAGCTAGTCAAGTTGTGAATAGCCCTAGTAACTATCTCCTGGGAGGTAAGGCCCCTGTTGAAAGGCTGCCTCTGGTGCAGGTACCACTTTATTAGGCGCTGATATACCCCAGTTGGTTCCAGGAAGGTGTGCTGATTCTTCAGCTTCTTAAACTGGGTAAACCCAGTTGTAGTCAGGCAGGCGGGGCAGGCAGGCCCCTCACACTTGTAATGATGAAGCACCAAGTGCTTCTGCTCATCATTACACTTAAACATAAACCCATCATGGTAGAACCCAGCATTGCCCTTAGAGGACATTATTGGGAAGGAGATGAGTAGGACATATGGCAGTCAGAACTCCTCTTCATAGTTGCAAATATTTTGTACTTTAAGGATATCCCAGGTCTCAAGGCCATCCTCAGTTGGTGTAGCATCTTCAGAGTTGTACAGGTCTTCATGTTCTTCTTCTGAGATATGGGGAGGCGTCTCCTCTTCATCTGCCTAGCTGTAGACAAACTTGTGCCCAGTTGGGCTCTTGGAGGGGCTGGGGGTAGGTTCCTATTCAGAAGGCTCCTTTTCTGGAGAGGGAGAGGGCTAAGGGGTCTTCTTGGTGGCCTTGGCGGCTTTCTTGGTGGTCTTGGGGCCAGGCTTCTTGGATTTGGAAGGGGTGGCCTTCTTTGGGTTGATGGGAGTTGACTTAGGGGGCATCTAAATGGCTCAAAGTTAGTATCTTTTGGTTATTAAAAAAGAACATAAATCATTAATAAAAACATCGTTTTTTAACAGAATCTGAAATTCAGAGTGCTTTTTACTATATTTTGTTAGTTTTAATAAATATTTTAATTGAGGTGGTTAACTCTATAATGCTTTTAAAAGGAGCAAAAAAGGGGCTTTTGATCAGACAATTAGGGAGTTTTGATTTTGGCACTTTGATCTCAACACTCCCTAAAAACATAAGAAAACATAGTAATATTAAATTAATTTAATATTTTTTTCAAAACTGCCAAAAACCGCAGTTTTTACTATACCCTTTAAAAATCTATTATAAACTAACCCAAAATTCCTGAAACTCTAATATGTTCTAAAGCAAGTCTTTAACCTTTAAAATACTAATTTTAAGCTTTAAACTTACATTGGTTAAATTATTATGGTTTTGTAAAGTAGAGTGTTTGTCTGGTTTAAATGCACTTTTGATTTCTGCACTTTCAATTATAAAAACCTATTGGAGCTTAGTTAATAAAATATTAAATTCCAATCATAATTTAAAATATATTGGTGAGCACTAAATCAGTGTGTTTTGAATTTTGATTTGAAGCTTTTTTGATTTACCCACTCTATTACTACACCCAGTAAATTACTAAGTGATCATATAATATTTGTTTCATTCAGCACTCTATCTTTTACATAATAAAAATCACTGAAACTATAATCAAATGTTATACAGGTGATTGTGAACCTGTATGATAGGTTTTAGATTATTTGGTTGAGTATGATATGATTTTGAAGCTTTTCTGATCATTTACATAGTGATAGAATCAATATTAAGTGATATTTTAATTTTGGGGCCCCAAATATTAAATTGAAGAGACTTCTGGACTTCAATTTCTGCACTCTCAATTTTTTCCCCTATATTCAAAAGGATGAATAATATCTATTTTAAAAGCCAAATTAATTTAAGGTGTGTTTTAAATTGCATCAATTTGGGCACTTCAAACTTGGTTTTAGATTTTAGCTGCCAGTAAAAACATTTTAAAAAAGTCAAATTTAAGAAAAATATTAAGTTTTTTGGAAAAAAATTTTATTGAAAAAAAGTGTGGAGATCAAAAAATCCATTGATTTGGAGATTTTGATCTCCACACTTTGACTTTAGGCACTTGCCCAAGCTGACACATGGCAAGGGGGCATCTGAGTGGGCAGTTACTGCCTACAAGGATGCCAAACTAGTCTGCCTGGACCTGGTATCTCTCAGTGGAGTTTACTGTGTAAACTCCATTGAGCTTTTTTGGGACGTCTTGGAGATGCTCCCATTCAAGAACATACAGGAGATGGGCTGGGCCCATGCAGCTGCTTGCTTCTGCTTCCCCTTGGAGCATACACTCTCTTACCTATTGGAAAACTTTGAGCACAAGGTGTTGAAATTGACTGTTGCAGATGCAACAGCTGTAAAGAAGACCAAATCCTCCCTGCCAACTTTGGGCTGGCATGGAGTGTCAATGAGACAGGGGTCCCTCTGGCAATGAATCTCACTTTTGCTAAAACAAAACATGAGAAGAAAATTAGTACTGTGCTCAATAAGCTGTGTGAGTTTACTGAAGCCTTTGCTGGTGTCAGAGATCCAGTCTTGGGCAGCTGGCCTGCCGTTTTCAGGGGTAACTTGGGCTGGTTTTTTTTTGCAGGAAATGCCCATCACAAGAGGGGAGCTAACTTCAAAAGGTAGGAGGCAGACTTCCCCACCCAAGACCACGGGCCGGCGGCTGGGATTATAGTGACAATCACTCTTGTGAGGGTGATGTACACAATCCCAAGCAGCTTGCCAGTATGGTTGGTTGGGAGGTTGGGTGCAGAAGCAGGCATGGGTTTTGGGGTCACGGGAGGTTCCATGGACAGGTTGTAATCAGGGAGATAATTGAATTTTCCTCTGAACAACTTGGGTGTTGAAAATATCCACAGGCCTTGTCGGTTGTATCTAACTGTGGATTGTATGTGGGCCAGGGGATTGAGTTTGAGTATCTTTTATGGGGTGTATTCTTTGTATTCAGACTTCAGAGGGTAGTCAGTAAAGTGGACGGGTGCAAAGGATACACCAGGAGGACAGAAAACAGCGGGCGGCGGGGCAGGCAGGCCAGGAGATCTTGAACTTAATTGGTAGACAGCAAATACAAAATAAGGCAATAGCTGTGTGAGCCAAATCAACATAACCTTTATTCAAAAACGGCAATAAGTTTGGAGCGCGGGGTCCTTGGGTCTATATAGTACCCCCTCCAAACCTAACATTTTCCATGGGGGGTTCATCAGGGCATTTGGAAGGCCAGGGCCAGGGGAATTGGGTGCTTGGGTCCAAAGGCAGCAATATGGCACTTGGTCTGGGAGTTCTTTCATTGGTCAGGAATCTTGATTTGGCTGCCTGATTATCTTGCTTTAGTGTTGAGGTCATGGGACCAGGTTGCAGGCCTGTGCCTCTTTCCTGGGTTGGCTCTTGATTAGTTGCTGGTGTAGACTTCAAGTTTATGAAGCTAATAGTTGCCAAATCAGTACCTCCATTAGGCACTGTGATCAATCCTCTATTTGGTGCAATGATTTCTTTGGTTTATCTCTTTTTACCGCATGGGTCAATACGCTTGGTATTAGTTTGTGGGGGCTCAATCCCAGAAAAACGCAGGCAGGCAGTCCTGCAGTCCACAGGACCGGCGGCCCAAAGGAATCCAGGTTTGGGGTTCAATCCCTGCTCCTGGGCCCGGGTTTCTAGAGAGGAAGAATTGTCAATCCTGACAGCTGGGCAAAGACTTCACCTTGTGGTTTACTTGGGGTTCCTCTTTTACTTAAGGATGGGTACAAATGTTGAGGACCTGGACGGGGTTCTTCTTGTGATTGACAAGGCCAGGCTCTCCCTGGATGGGAAGAAGGTTCCCTCCAGGAAGAACTCGGTCAATCATATGATTGTGGACAACCTGGTCCTGGCTGGAATTTACAGTTCTGCAGCCCTTCCAGAGAAGCTTCATGTTCACTCCCACCTGACTGTACTCACTTTTACCAGCTGCCGTGAATATTTCAATCAGAGTGTATCCACTGTCTACAGTGTGGCAGTGAAGGTTATGTATCACCTCCATTGCTGGGTGGGTACATACCAAAGAACTCATTACAGGTGCCCTTAAAACTCTTTTTTCCAATAAATATATTTACATTTTAGATTATTTTTATTTATAATAATTTTTATAATTTCTTTTTAGCAAACAAGTTTTGAAAAATAAATCCCAGATGAGGTTTTCATCAAAGCAAAATAATATATATTAATAAAATATACCTCTAAGTTGTACATTAACCATTTAATTTTTCTTTAATTTCATTTTTATATTTATTTATTAAGAATGATACAAATATATTTGCATAATCCAGTATCAAGTGTTTGGGAAAGCCTCAGATGCCATAATAAAAAAATTAATATAGAATAAATAAATTACAAACCTTCATTGATGGTCCCACCGAATATGATTGTGGGTTTAGAAGCTTCTAAATATAAAATGATAATTTATATATCTTAAACAATAAATTATAGAATATAAAAAAGTCAGACACATTAAGCCTTTAATTGATTGGCTGTTTGGTAAGGCACACAGGGATGAACAAATCAGCGTGTCTGTCAAGATTTTGGGATCTTGAAGAAGAAGAGGTATAATTTTTATTGTTCATATTAGGTATGTTGGGATATGTGAATCTGTATGGAGACAGATGTACTTCTATTGGTGTGGATGGTATGTGCAACAGGCTGTGTTCCAATGTTGATTGATCCAAGTGATGTGGAAGTCCTGTGGTCCTTTGAAGATGTGACACTGTCAGTGGTGGTTTGGCAGGAATTTGCAAGTATCAATAAGTCACTCTTATTGTACTTTGACAGCACTACTATTTGGACTAGTAGTGATTTTGAAGGGTATTAATTGTCTGTCTTCTAAGTGATCTTGGAAGGACCCTTTATAGTTGACAGCTAGCGGCCAAACTGGTATCTAGCTGCGGACAATTCTTACTAGCTAGCCTATCATCCCCAAGCTACTAGTTTCACCCCTAGAGTTGGATCCCAAAACCTGAATAAGGTTTGAGATGAGGTAATATTCTAGGCTGCTGATTTCTCCTCTTCAGCCTAGATATACCTTGACTTAGTTACGGCAAACTAAGTTGACACCCATTTTGGCCGACCTGCCCTTGTGCTTGGTATAATGTGCAAAGTTTGCACAGGCGGTCTTCCGTCTCACTTCTCAGTGAAACAGGATGTTGTAATTCCCCGTTCCAATCTCTGAGTTGGGTTTGCATCCTTATTTGGAATCCAGAATGCCTAGCATCTAATTATAGAAGCTTCTGGATTGGCCTGTGACCTGAGACCTGGAATGTCTCAGGTGTCTTCTGACTTGGAAACTATATCAATATTATTATAGTTTCTCTGTATTCTGGAATAGCTGTGTCACTCTGGCTGTGATCTGTCCAATGTCAACCCACAGCTTCAGTAATAGGGATATGGATCAGTCAACCCTAATAGATCAGGATTTCCTGACAGTGTCCATAGAATTTTGCCACAGTCTCAGCTGGGAGGGTGTGGATCCCGGTCTACAGCAAATCAAAGAGGTCCTCAGTCCCAGTTGGGGTCCCTTGCTTGACAACTTGCTTGAGCCACCCAAAAACTTCCTCAATGGGATTCAAGAAGAGCAAATAGACAGGGAGGAATAGAAGGCGCAAATTCAATGTGGCCAATTGCTGGGGCCCACTTCAATGCTGGTGTCAATTGATGGAAATTCTTCAAGAATATCTGCCACCTCATGGAGACCAACATTATCCAGCACAATTATATTGATGAAGCCCAGGCTCTTGCGCCTCAGGTGCTCCTGGACCAATCAGAGGAATGATATGAAGGTCTGGCTGTTGTGAGATCCTAATATCATTTAATAAAGCTAAATCCCCTTTGGATCAAGGAGAGCCACCATTGAGTAGGCTGTGGTGCAGACTGCAGCACGCCAAGCCATCCTGTCATTGGAGCCTTTGGGGACATAGCCATATGCATTGTGCATAGACAAGGCAAATACTGATTTGTCAATATAGTAAAATTTGACCTTCCCTTTAGCTTTGAGGGCAGTGTACACTTCAGTGTATTTTTTCCAGGTTTTGGCATTGGTTGGGTTGTTTATATAATAGGGAGATAACCAAGCTTTTTCCAGGAAAAGCACATTCCCTTCACCAGATGATAGTAAAAGGAAATTGAAGCCTCAACCCCAAAAGTAGACTTGACTATGGCCTGTATGTTTGCCAGCTCAAGATGAAAGTCCTGGGTTATCCACTGGCAGATTGCCCATATATGCTCCTTGGCAAGCATAGTGGACATGTACAGGGATTTCTCTGCAGCAAGGACATGACTAGTATTGATGAACTTATTGAAGATCTTCAAGGCGTACTTTGGATCCACCCCAACAAGAGCCACAGCCACCTTATAGTCACCAGATTCACACATTAGCTTAAGCAGGATGATCTGCTTGATATCAGGAATGTGCTTCTGGGCAGGCTTAGTGGGTTCAGATGAACTGGGATCCTGATTGGTGACAGGCTTGTAAGGCATGGGTACCTTGTTGTAGAAAGCTCCAACTTTTTTTAACACCAGCTGTCCCTCATCAGTTCTGTAGAACTCAGGCTCTTTGTCCTTATCCTGCTTGCCATCACTGACTTAAGGCTCATAGCTAGTGTCAAGTACAGGCTTAACTTTCTCCAGGATGGCTGACAGGACCAAATCCTGGAAGTACACATTGTCAAACACATACAAAGTAGGTTCTACCTCCTTGTTTCTAACTGTTTTGGTAGTGGTAACCTTGGTGGGCTTCCAGGTCAGCTTGGGGACCCAAGGGTTGATGCTCCACACCCTAAAAGCTTGTGCTCCTTGAACTAGCTGTGTCATTACAGCGTCACTATTGAACTCTCCTCTCCTGTCTCTTTCCTGAATAGGCACTTGGGTTGCACTAACTCTGTTCTTTGAGCCGTGAGGGCAACTGCAACTGCAGCGCACAACAGGTGCATTGTCACTCTGTTATTGTATAACTTTCATTTTAAAATTTAATAAAATACTAAATAAAACTTAATTAAGTTACTCCCTTATTTTAATTTTTGCTTTTATCTGAATATGGATATTTAATTAGAGATTTTCCCACCCAATATCCTACTTGTAGATTTTTTATTTCTTAATTTGTTGTTTCTGGTTTTACAACACCAATTTTAGAATACACAAACAAATTTCCACCCATATTCCCAGATTTTACTGCCAAATTCAAACACCCATCACAATGTTTTTAAAAATTTTGTTTCAGATTATGTGTCCTATTTTAGATACCTTGGTATCATTCTTGATTACAATCCATTGCACACAACATTTGAGTGAGTTTGTTTAAATAGTGAGATGCTATTGTGTTTTGATTTTTGATTAAGTTTTAACTCACTGTGCTTGGGTGTATTTTGTCACCTTTTCACATAGTAAACATATGTACACCAAATGTCAACTCACATCATTTTGTTTGTGAACCAATGTATTTTAGATTGTATTTTGAATAGTCTTGCTTTGAGCATGAGCGCTTATTTTCTGTGTTGACCCATTTTGCCCATTAACGCCAAAAATTCCTGTTAACAGAGTGTATATTTTAACCTGATAGTTGGAATTTGCTTAAATCTGAAATCATTTTGTTTAAATCTGAGGTATTTTTGGTTGTTGCCATAGCTTTTAAACTACTGTAAGGGGTTTAAAATTTAGTACTAACACTTTACTGAATTTAAGAGAACTCTACAAAGAGCTCAAAAGTTAGAACTTTAAAGGTGTCTATGTCAGGAAGCCAGGCATAAGGAGAGTCATTGGTTGACTTGGGACGGAGTACAGCCAGGCCAGAGGGTAATGTCCACCATAGGATGGGTGCTAACTTGATAATATAGGATACAGATTGCCCAAGCAAGGACCAGGGCCCTGAGTTGGGCATCATAGTGTCTACCATTCCCGTCAAAGTAATGTAGAGTACTCCAAAAAGTTGATTGGACATGGTCTCAGCGGTGGTGGTGGGTTTCATTGGATAGTTGGGTTACAGGGTTAAGGGCGGAGTCATGGGGACAAAGTAGGCAGGCAGATAATTGTACTTGTCTTTGAACAATCTTGGCAGCACTTTTTAATACTTTCCTTTGTGTCCTATGTATTTGGTCTCTCTAGTCCTTACCAAGGAGTCAGCAATGAGGATGTTCTCCAAGTTAACTCCAAGTAGGCAAGGTTGGACAGGTATTTGGTAAAATTTACAGGTCTGAAAGGGGCTCCAGGGGACAGTATAATGCCTGAGGCAGGTCAGCAGGTTAGTCTCTAGAGGGGGGAGGTTGCCTGGTTGTCTAATTGGCCAGAGTTGAGATGAAATATCACTAAAACTAGATAAGGTAGGATTTTTTTGAACAAAAGGTTCATAAAACTTTATTATTAAAAATGACAATATGGACATCCCCATACCACTGGGGTTCTTATACCATATGATTTTGATTCTTCAATTTCTGCAAAATTCAGGTCTGTGAGCGTTTGCTGGCAGGGTATGGACCTTGTGGCAGGGGTTCAAGGGCGGCGGATCCTGGTTGTGCTTGCTCTGGTGAACAGAAGTGGTGATGCTTTGTTCCGCTGCTGCTGTTCACCATATCACCTGAGCCCGCCAATTGCATTACCCATTCTTGACTGGAGACTGGCGGCAGCTGGTGATCATTGGTGAGGCTAGTAGTAAGCCTTGTTTGAACCTCCTTTAGGCAAGCTATAACCTCTGCATAGGTCTGGGTCTTCAGTGACACAAGATTGGCGGCAATCTGATGACCATTTGAGGAATCTACCTTAACAAACTGGTGGGTCGCAGAGTAATTCAACAACTCAAGTCTGTGATTCACCGGTTCAGTAGGTCACCATCCATTCTGGGTGACTCAAGTTGTCTTCATATAGTCAGGGTTTGATTCCCAGGTTTTCAATACAAGTATTAAAATATCATTCTTGACACTAAGGGGGCGTAGCTTTACACTGTTACCTAATCATGGCTACAACCAATGCTGCCTATCTACCAATGATGCCACCCATTGCCACTGTATTTCATCACAGATGCTACCCTGATAGGATCAGCAGTTATTCATGTAACTCTATCCTGAGCTGCAACCATCTTCAGGGTCACCTCCTGATGTCTCATTACAATGGGTGTAGAACCCCTTTTCTTCTCTTGGAGAGATATATGCTTCTTTGATTTCTTTTTTCTCTCTCCTTTAACTGTTGCCTGTGGCACATTTATGACACTTTGCTGCGCTAATATATTGTAAAAGTGATGCATTTTATTTTTTCTTCTGTTAAACTTACATTTTCTATATATATAAATGTTTATCTGTGTTGGTTTTAGAAATTGGCTCAATCTCAAAAGTTATATTTATTAAAGTTATTCAACTTGGAAGCTTTTCAGAAAAATGGTGTTATGGCGCCACTAAAAATAGTAGTATATTTAATAAATAATACTGGATATACTAAACTCAGGGGTAGCCTCAAATTCTTTCAGCACTTGTTTTAAATGTAACCCCTTTGGATCATTGCCAAGCGCTGGAAATGGGTCCTTTGGCTTCAATCTATTGTCAAGCTACATGGATGCAAGCAATCCCTCTCGAGCTGCAGCTCGAATTATATTGGCAATTCCTATTAATCCAAAAGTTCAGGTTGATCTTTTCCAGCCAGTTTTGTAGCATTTGAAGCTTATTTAAAAGGTAAAGTAATGTAGATATGCAAATGATGCCCGGTTTAAAGATCTAGCCTTGGGATTTATAAAATCTGAAAATTCTAAAAATATTATCAGGCTCTTGATTTATTTATGCCGTCAATTAATAAATGTAGGACTCCCTTAAACCAGCCTGAAATAACTCTTATATTATACGAAGAGTTTGGTTTAGTGTTGAATTTTGAAATATCTTGCGCTCAGTTCAACAAATGAATAACCGAAACCATAGAAAGGTAATGTCGAAAATCGGATTCCCGTTCCTCAACCTGATTCTTCTTGCTCCTATAAAGTGAAGACTCATATCGTAGTATCTTATTCATTTTCACACTGACTTCTCTATCTATGACACTTACCTAATCTCTGCTGAATTTATAACCGCCTGGCATTGAATGTTTAAATGAGCCATGTTTTAGAAACTTGAATTTTTTACATATTAGGGATATGAGTATTTTACTTAATACAATATCTTTGTTCTCATTTAGGCTCTGAGCTTTCATATTTATTTCTGTTACAGCTTTATGAAAAAAGATATTTTTTGCAACTGCAATCAAGCGTTTGGCTTTGTATCAAGCCTTAGCTGATATCAGCAATCGTATTCTTTCCAAAGATGCTCACACTCTAAACAATACTTAACCAACTGCTTCAAATAGCGCCAAAACTTCAAAGGAGCTCCACATGCATATGCAGACAAAGGAAACCATGACTTCAGAGGTAAATCCTTTAACACTCAATATAAATAACCCTATCTTACTGAAGGCTTCAATGAAGAAAGCAGCCCATTCTATCCTAGACCCGTGAAGATTGTATTCAAAGGGAAAACATTTACTGAGAAATTTGGACCTAAAACCACTTTTGCAAAGCTACTCAACTTCACTTACTCCAAGATCGACATCAACTCGCCAATCTCCTTTTGCTATAAAAGCTACTCTGGAGATAAACGCTATATTGAGAACAGCGATGATCTAAGACGATATATGGAAAATGAATCCGTAAGTACAGTTGTTTCTATCGTTCCGCTGGCCTCTTGCCAAACCAACACAGCCCCTGATATGCCCCAGAAAAGCGAGGCAACTTCTTGTTCAAAGCTTTTTCGATTTCAAGACGAAACCCCTACTGAGGCTGTATAACCACTTAAAAAAATCCAAGTGGTAAAACAAGAACCCAATGGCCATAACTTTAGTGCAAACCCCAACCCTTGCTTTGTTGCATCTCCTCCCACTCAGCCACTAGATGCTACTTCTAACAGGCAAGGCAATCGCTTTAGCCACAACCGTGAAGTTAACCAAGGTGCTGCCTCTAACCATGATAAGCCTCACGCCTCCCATGAAAGCATAGCTAAGAGTGCAACTACCCCTCAAGGGCTATCAGCTGCCCCAAAAAGCTCTTCTCCCAATAAGAATTTTCAGCAAGAATCCCATTCCGAAAACCCTCAGCCTCCTGCTTTTGAAAAGAGAAAGGCTCCTGCATCAAATGTGACTCCTACGACAAAAAAGCGAGAAAAGTCTGCCCAAATCAACTCTGCAGCCAAGAGTTCAGCAACTGAAATCAATTCCATCATCAACAAGCTCCCAAAATGTCTCACCCCAAAGGTGAGAGACCTGCTTTCAGATCTTTTTCTAGATCAAGCCTTGCAGGCGTCAGTATTAACTCACCTCTGCTGGAAAAGGGTCTTGAAAAGTTCGCTATTCGCTGCGCTCCATCCGACTCGACCAACGAGGAGGATTCAAGCCCATCCCCAACTTCTACCTCTGCTCGTGCAATTTATTTGAGTGAATGAGTGGCTTTTAAAAAGGCTCATAAATAGAAATAACTAGATTTTGCTTTTGCCAGATATATTATTTATTTAGAGGGTATGGCCCAGTCATCTCATTTTAGAAGGATATAACAAAGTTACAAAAGGGGAAGAAATAGATTAGACTAGATAATGTCTGTATATTAGAATAAAGTGTTGCAACTGAACCAATTAGAGCTTAGTATTTGATTGTGGAAGACAACAGTCCAATAGAAAGGACAAGAGTGAATAGAATAAGATGTATTATATTGTAGAATATTGTGACTAATGTACCATATGGGGAAAGCCACAAGGCCACAGAAGGTGGCATAGTGGCGTGTTCCATGTAAGGTTTGAAGCCAAGGAATAACTTGTGTGGGGATCAGCAAGTTGAATTAACAGCGCTCCTAATTAGGAGAAGGTGCCCACAATTTGATACTGCCATCAGATTGGTTCATGCTGTTAGATACGTCAAGGAGGACTCATTGAGCGCCCCCTGTGTATTGTAAGATACATTGGCAGGCAAGGAGGGAAACTTGGTTGCAACAAAAGGAAGTATATAGTTTAGGGTATGGTGTCAGGGGGAATGTTCTTATACCAGAGGCACTACCCTTGAAGGTAACATTTTGCACTCCTTATTTGAAATTAGTTAGCTGTGATGCCTCAGCTGGTAGACTCAGCTTGGTATGCCTTGACTTAGGATTTGGGCTTAGAAGGTTGTCAGGGCCCACAATGAGCCTGACAAAGTATTATCCTATATCAAATTAAAGGCATGTGAATTTGCGCTCACATGATTGCCCAATTGGGCCATTGATCAAGGTTTCAGTAATTGACATCATTATTCTCCAAAAAATAAAATTGATTTCCTAGGGGCACCTGCACCAGGAGATACCCAAAAATACAATGCTACCTGTCAGAATTGACTCTAATTGGCCAAGCCTCTCAGAAGCTAAGGATTTGGGGCCCAAAAGGCACCAAAGAAACCCCAAGGTCTGGGCCAAGCCTCAGAGCCTAAAAATAACAGGGGGACCCCCCTTAAGCTGCTAATCAGATGATGCCAGTGCCAGGAAAACTGTATCAGATGACCAGCTGCCAATCAGGATGCCCTATCTAGTAAAAAGCAATTCCCCAACAGTATATAGCTGAGGATGTTAAAAATTCCTCCCTGTTGACATATTTTAATAAAAAACTGCAAGTTAGTGCAATTTGAGTGCATTACATTTGCAGAAATTTATTACATCACAACTAATTTTATACTGTTGGCACTTTCAAATAAAGAGTATTTGCAGCTTCAATACCAGTGCTGGAAAACTGAGCAGGTCATTGTTGCCTCCATAGAACCAATGTTTGCACAAGTTTCATTCTCCAGACACCTATATCAGGAGATAGATCCTGTCTCTGTGCCTCCCTTCCTCTATCAAAGCTTTGCCCAAATCTGCCAACTTGTCCTGCCAAGCAACTCATGAGCACTGCAACTGGAGAGCTCTCCCTTGTACCTTTCATTCCTTCTCATGATTACTTCAAACTTGGACTTGCCTATCTCATCATACTGGGGCTTACTGAGCAAGAGATTCCCCCATATGGAAGCTTGTTGCCCTTGGGCTACTGCTGCTAATTATGTGATAAAAATGGCCCCTGTCATCAACTGGGCCTTTCAGGCCCTTCCTCTTGACTAAAGGATCTCCTGAGAGCAAACTGAGCCACAAAAAAGGTGGGGAAAAGTGAGGATGGTTCTAGCCTTAGTTAAAACCCTAAAATTCCAGTAGTTGGAATGATTAAATTAAGTAAGGTATTTAACTAATAAAGGTGAGTGGATGGGCCAAGGGGTCTGAGCTGAGACAAACATGAAGTACAGGTTCATGGGCCAAAGGGGATAAAGATTAGCAAACAAGCCTGCTCCAGAACAGAATCAAGCTACTATCTACTTGAAGAACAGAGCTAGCAGTTTGCCCCAGCTGTTAATAGTCCATTTCAAATAGGCCTTTTGTAAATCTAACTTGTATTATAGCCATGTTAGCCATTACTTTATCCTAGAACTGATGGACCATCAGAAGTACCACCACCAGACTTTTTTCTAGAAGGATCTTTCAGGGTTGGGCTGCCATGCCAACTGCCCTAAGACAATAAGCTAAATGGCCTATTGCCTTAGAGAAGATATGATAGATCAAACAAGTGCCATAGATTTGCTAGGGGTGGGCAACATGTCTATAAAATAGTTGGCCTATAGTTATAACTTTCTGATACTGCACCTGCTTGATAAAGTGGACCTGTGATAGAAGGCCAAAGAATAAAACACAAGGAAAGCCCTATTCAATTGGTTTATAGTTAAGAAGATTATAAGGCAAGAATCAGGAGCAGCACCAATTAGCTGCCAGGAGGCACCTTGCAGTTATGCATCCAAACAGAGGCAACAAAGCAGTGGCACAGAAATAATAGAAGGGCAGAAAAATAACCAGTTTCAAGTTGCTATCTTAATTAGGAAAGTGACTTTGTTGGCCACAATTCCAACTCAATTACCTGAAGTAAAGAAAAAATAATATGCACTATCATTAGAAGACTCAACCACCGCATTTAGAGGGTCCAAATATAAGCATAGGATCTAATCAAATAACCTCAATAGAACAATCAAACAATCACACAACTGCCTTATTGTTTGTGTCTTATATGTGGATGTCATACTGGCTGATCCATCCAATATTGCAACACCTGTTCAAACCTGCCATCAGTCTGTGAGTGATAGGATGTTAAGGAGCAGTGTTTGATTCCCACACCTTTTATTACTTATGTCCAATGATGAGAGATAAACTGTGGCCCTCTGTCTGTGATTTTTCTTTTGGTGTGCTTTGTTGGGTAAGCATCTGTTTTTGAAAGTGTCTAGAAGCTTCCCTGGCCAAGCAGTGGGCTGTTGTGGGATAAAATTCAAAATTCTTGTGGATCTGTAAGAGTTAAATGACGTGCTGACTATTCAGAGAAAACCAATGAGGATAAAATAAAGGGAACTGTTAACTTCTTGAGCAGCACTAAACTAAATTGGGTGAAGGGACTCATTAATTTTTTCCTTGGGAGGTATAACAGAAGACAGCAACCAAAACCAAAATGAGAAAGAGCATTTGTAACGGCAAGTCAGAGGTCAAAGATGAGGAGGCAGAATATAACGCGGGCCAAGGAACAGCAAAAGAAACAGAAACAAGCTGGAATAGAGTTGTAGACACATTGTGCACAACATAAGTCAGCAGGATAAAATATTCTGACATGGATATATAACTTCATTTATTTTCAGTATCAGGGATAATAAGCTATCTAGAAACAAGTTTCTAGAGGGGAATGAGAAAATTTTTAAGGCATCTTAGGATGGGGGAGGGGGAGCTTTGGTAGCATCTAATTGGCTATTGATAATATTTTTAGCAGTTTGGTGTCTTACTGTCAAATTTGCCTCAATGATGTCATAATTTGAAAAAATATCAGCAACCAGAAGGTTGGGCTTATACTCTTTTGGCAACAAATAATGCATGATTAATTTATTGTAGTTAATTGGCAGGAGTGATGGCAGATCCAGAATTTTGAGAGATATCTGGGAGACTCCAGCTCTAACCCATTTTTTGTCTATGTTGCAACATCTTTGATTACTCTCTCTTGGGGAATTAACACCCCGAGTAGTCCACTGAATGAGACACCAAATGGCTCACCAACTAATCAATAGATTGTTGGAACCCCTATCATTCAACCATCTATTACGGAGATCACACAATCCAGCTCCTAAGCGGAACACAACTTGAGTAAGCCTTGTGACTTAAGAGGAACATTACTCAGATAAGCCACATGACCATCATGACATACATGGACGGCATGTGGCTTCTCATGATACTATATATTACCCTATATTCATATCCAATAAAGTATCATTCTTCTTTCAAATCTTTCCCTTTATTCGTTTATTATACTTCCCAGAAGTATAATCTTGACAGTTATAGCATTATGTCTGACATGGGGTGAAAAAGAGTGCCCTTGGATATTGTGAGATATGTTAGCAACTGAGATGACCATTCTGGTTGCAACACAAGGATGACTGGAACAGTTTTAACTGCATACTTGTTTATAACTTATAGAAGATAAGTAGTGTGATTTGATTGTTTTGCTTTGTAACAATCACATTAGCATTTTTCTACAAAATGAGATTACTTCAAACTTACTGGTAGAGTTGGCTTGATTTACCTAGTGATGGGTAATGTGTAAAGAAATGGTGGTCTGATCCACTTAGTTGAGCTTTTTGGAGGACACTTGATATAATGTCACTAGTCTTGACAAGGAGAGTATATGGATCCTGATCACGAGTGAAAATCTAGAAATAGGTGATATCTAGCTATTCTTGATAGTGGATAACTTGTTAGGAGATATCATTAGATATGTGTAGAGTTTCCTCAGTCCCATGGCAGCCAGCCCTGGTTGAAAATTTTATTTTTAAGTCATTATTTCAATTGCCAAAGCTAATATGATAGAGAATAGAATTGGTCTATGACATAATGTGTCCCCTGAGTATGACCACTTTGTTTTGGGGCAGGTGGGTTTGCTGTTGGAACAAGCACCTTTATTTTAAAAAAGCCTGTTCAACAGATTAAAGCTGGTTCTGGAAATTGGTTTGATCCATGACCCCCTACTTGGATCGAATATCACTCCGTCTGTCCAATCAGAACCTGGCGGGGTTAGTTTTTGGGGCAGTGAATGGAGCTTTTTATAATTTTTTATCAAAGGAGTTTGATGAATCTGAAGGCTTAGTGAAAACAAAAAAAAACAGTTTTGTTTGTTTATTAGGTTGGTACAACTAGATTGGTACAAGGGTGAGCACCAAACTTTTTGCATCAGATTGTGATCATCTTGGGCTTCAGTAAAGTTCCTTACACTTAGCTTTTTTGGATTCCAAAGGCTCAAATGATTAGGGCTTGAAAATGACCAGTTCTTTCAAGGCTATTTTTAGCCTAAAACCAAGGCCTGTGTTTATTTGCTTTTGTTTTTAGTTTTTTTGTAGGATTACCTTATGCACTCAAGTCCACTTAAATAGTAACTTCATTTTCTATTGAATTGCCTTAAGTAAAAACTTGGTTTTGGAACAATTTTGTGTTGAAAGTTTTTTCATAAAGCAGCATGCACCTTTGAAATTCCCTGGACCTTCTCCTTGGTCCTCAATCCTCTTTACTTTCGTTTTTAAATTGAGTTTCGAAAAGTGTGTAAGGATAGTCTATATTCATGGTTTACTCTTCTAAAGTCAACTTTTTCTCGAGCTTATTAGTCTCATTTCTTCTTAGCTCTTTAGAATCCACTTCTTTTAAAATGTTTGGCAATAATTATCTATTGTCTGCATGCTTCACGTTCTTTTAAGGGCAATTGTCCTTTTTGGAATAAGCAATTCAGCTTCCACTTCTTATAAGCTTATCAGTGATCTTTTTGAAAACGTAGCTTACTTTGTTATGAGAAGAAATTGAATGCGCTTTACTGGTTGGCGTTTTTGTCAAAGCATGTTGCAGCAAACTTGCTTGTCTTTATAAAGCACAATAAGTTATTTTTTGAGATTCCTTTCTTGGGAGGCTTGATTCAATTTTTTCTGACTGCTTGATGTTTAATTTTTCTATCCATTGCATTATAAAACTTGTACTTTAAATGGATTATTGCTTTTTCGGATGTTGACTTTATTTCTAGCTTTTAACTATGAATGCGAGTGGTATTGAACGCATGGTGCGAGTGGTTTATAAGCCCCAAGCTTACGAAATCAGAATGAACGATACACTTGAATGGGAGCTGATTCAAGGAGCCTTTTGCAAAATATTCAAAATACAACCCCCCATCCATGTAGCCTACTTCCACAACGACTGCCTCGTCAAAGTTGATAATGACGATACCCTTAGAACCTTTATTCGCGAGGATCTTCCCGAACACCGCCTCGAAGTCGCGTTAGCTTCTGAACTACCTCAATCACCGAAGTCACCCGAACCTGAGCCTAAGCCTCAAGAAACCTTTACTCCGTCTCCCACGCCTGTAAAGAAAGAGCATCAGACGTCTGATTTCAAAACAATTAACTTCGACCCTCTTAAACGTGCATCTGAATTTAAAGATATGTGCAGATCCTACCAGGATTTGTTCCATAGCTACCCACAACTTGTTGTATTGAACGAGTTCTTTGTGGATCAGATCCTCAACGGAGTTCATATCGATTTCGATGTCTTTGAAAAGGGGCTTCAAAGGCACTCGATTTTATCCAGCAGCTTCCCTGCTCCATCGAGACAAAGCGACACCACAGCTGCTTCAAGCTCCAACGGAGGCTACAACCCCAAACCATCTTCCATGAGAGACTATTTTTATGCTGGGTCAGACATGGCTGACTGATTGTTATCAATTCCAAAGGGTGGGTTTAGTTTTTCTGCTGTTCATCCATGTCTGCTGCTAACACTTCAGATCCCAATAGGTTTCTTTTTGCTTGCTTCATCTTTGCCTTTTCCTCTTAGGTGATCACCTCACAACCCCACCTGCTAATTAAACATCTACTCTTCCACTAAGTATTCTGATTATGTCAGCTATTTGACTATTTTTATAGCTTCATCTATAAGTAAGAGGCCACGTGTACTATTAAAGATGAGGCAGGAAGATATTCAGTCAATTATTTTTCTGTCAACTGATTTTCTGTCAAATTTGATCCAACTAAATTTTTCTTCATTAGTACTTTTTTAGCTTTACAATAAAACAAAAAAATTAAATATACACTATTTAATAATAAAAGCTATTCTTATAACACGCAACTGTTTTTAATTCTATTATTTTGTCTTTAAGAGGCTTGATTTAAAATCTTTGCCTTTTTAAAAGCTAATTAAATTAAATTCACTGCCAGAAAATAAAATATGAATATTAAAAGTTTTAAAAAACATTTTTTATGGAGCAGAATTCCTTTATTTTATATTTTTGATTTTTTGATTGTTGAAAAGTTAAAAACTTACTCAAGAAGATTTTAGCTGGATCAAGTTTGACAGAAAAAGAATCGACAGAATATCTTCCTGCCCCTTAAAGATGCAACACCATTTCAAGTTAAGAATGAATGAGATCAGTATAAACAGGTGGATCACAGAATTTTACTCATGTCCTCAAAAGCAATACAGAAATAAATCAATAAGATAGATTTGGTAAGATAAATATTTATTATCGGGGTTATATAGCTTGCAACACTCAACAAATCTATAAGCTAGCACAGTAGTTTTCAAACCTGTTGAGATAAACAAAAAATCTCAGTCTAAAAACAAAATCAAAAGCCAAGGAGTTTATATTAAATCACAATAGATTTGGATCCACTTTGATTTCTTTTTAGACTGAGTTTGTCATGAATGACATTTCAATACTTGTATTGAAAACCCAAGAGTTGAGCCCCAGCTTCCAAAAGACAGATTGCACCCTCCAGGACAGTCCAGGACCCGCCAATCCGTTAAGTCACAGGCTTGAATTGTTGAATTACTCTGCGACCCGCCGGCCTACTTCGGAGGATTTCCTGAATAGTTGCCAGTCTGCCGCCGAACTGGTGCCAACAAAGACCCATACCTACAAAGGAAATGTAACCTGGCTAATGAAAGTTGGGGAAGACCTACTGCCAACCTGCCAAGGGCAAATACTGGAGCTCTGGAATCAACACTGGAAGCCCTGGAATCAAACCCTGATCCTCCAAAGACTACTTGAGTCACGCAAAGTGGACAGGAACCCACCCACTTGCTAAATTGCATAACCGAGTTAACGAGTTACTCTGAGACCCGCCAGTCTCCCAAGGACAATTCCCCAGATGATCATCAGATTGATGCCAACCTTGAGCCACCCAAGACCTGGACCTATGCAGAGGTTGCAGCTTGCCTTAAGAAGGTTAAAAAAAAACCTATTTTTAACTCTGCCAATGACCACCAGCAACTGCCAGCATGCCGTCCAGAGAGGGTAGTGCAATTGAACTACTCAGGTGACATAGTGAACAGTAGCGGCAGAACGAAGCATTGCCACTTCTATTCACCTGAGCAGGCGCTACCTGGATCTCCTGCCCTCAAGACTCTAAGCCAAGATCCATGCCCCGCCAGTGCCTTGTCTGTGAACCTGAACCCTGAAAAAATTGAAGAAGCGAAGTCCCATGGTATAAAAACCCTGGCAGTATGGTGAAGACCACATTGTCATTTTTGATAATAAAGTTTTATGAACCTTTGGTTTGAACAAATCCCACCCTATCTAGTCTTAGTGATCTTCCATCTTAATTCCGGTCAAGTAGACTATCAGGCAACCACCCTCTCTGGAGACCAACCTGCCAACCCTCCCCAGGCACTATACTGTCTCCCAGGAGCCCCCTTTGGACCTGTGCATTTTAACAAATACCTGCCCAACCCTGCCTACGCAGAGCAAAACTTGGAAACCATCCTCATTGCTGACCCTTTGGCAAGGGCTAGAAGTACCAAATACATAGGACACAAAGGAAAGAGGGTTGAGATACCGCCCTTATTGTTCAAAGACAAGTACAACTACCTACCAGCATACTTCGTTCCCATGACTCCACCATTAACCCCAAGACCAGACCGCCCACTGAAACCTACTGCCGCAGCCAAGACCACCTCTACCCAACTGTTTGGAGTACTCTACATTACTTTGACAGGATTGGTGGATTCTGTGGACCCCAACTCCAGACCCTGGTCCTTACTCGGGTGATACCTATCTTATATTATCAAGTTAGCACCCATTCTATGGTGGACCCTACCCACCGGCCCGGCCGCAACTCCCCTTGAGCCGCCCAATGCCTCTACCTATGACTGGCTTCCTGACAGAGTTGTTTTCATTTTTAGACTGAGATTTTCCGTTTATCTCAACAGGTTTGAAAGCTACTGTACTTGGTTGGCCTACTCAAGGTCAGTGTCAGGATACCAAGAGTACTGTGGAGCTCCAGCAGGTGAGAGAGGAGCAAAGCAGGTGCTGACATGGCCCACCAGATGAAGGGAGCTAACTTTACCAGATAGGAAAGAGCCTTTCCAGCCACAGCCCAAGGCCCAGCTGCTGGCAAGGCAGAGTCAATCAATCCTGTGAGCGCCAGGTAAAGCACTCCCAGGAATTGATTACTTTGGCCAGTAGTATCATAGGTGGGTGGGGTTGAGATGGTCGGTTTGGGTGTTGGGGGTGGTTCCATGGGGACCAGGTAGGCAGCAGGATTGTTGTACTTCCCGTTGAAGATCAAAGGGTAAATGGTGATTGCTTTGCCGTCATGAACAATTTTTTAGGGTTCCTTGGGAGCTTTTGGGTTTGTGTACCACTGCAAGTCTTCCAAGGTCCAGGGTTTGTGGTCAGGATTTGGGGGATACTCAGTGAAATGCACAGGGCCAAATGGTGCGTTGGGCAGACAGTAGTAGTCAAAGGCTTTGGTTTTGTCAACTGGAGTCTGGCTATCTATCCCAGTGATGGGTACTGATGCTTGGGTGTTTGTAGACGGAAGAGTATCAAAAATATGTATGGAAACAGATTGGTGAACCAAAGGTTCATAACAACTTTATTGATAAGGATGACAATACAGAACTTTTTCAGGTGCTTCTGACTTATATACTTACTCACATGCAGGTGCCTCTGGGCATTCTTCTGGTGCTATCTGTGTGGCAAGGCTTGGCATCACAGGTTCTGCTGTTTGGTTGGCTGCTTCATGGTCATTTTTGGGGTTTTCAGGAACAGTTGTTTGGCTTTTTGGTGGTCCATCTTGGCTTGGCTGACCATTGGTTCTGGAAGGTTTGGCTTCTGGGGTTATGGGGGGTTTCCCAATTTGATCACCATTTTTGGACTGGCTTGACAGGCTTTCCTGAGCCCAAGGAACTTGATTAAAAAAGGGGTCCCCAATTGGGGACCCCAAATTACTTAATGGAGGGTGGGCTTGATCTGGGTTTTGTAAGAGAGGGGGGCTAAACTAACTAAGTTTGGCTCCCATCCTGGTGTAATATACCACCAGGATACCGCCCAGTGGATGTGGGACAGCCACTCAAAGGGGGGACCACAGGGATGACACAGGGGATAACTGAGGGAAGTAGGCGTTCAATCCCATCAACACAAACCTGTAAATAACCAGGGCGTACAAGTGGGAGCGGGAGGGGGCGTTGCGGGGGCCTGGAGGGGCACCAAGTTGCGCTTCTCAGGGCCAGACATAGGTGACACCAACCTCTCCTTGATCACAGGAGCGGACTGGGTGAAACTGGCGGCCTCCAGATCCAGGTTGTCACAGGTTAAACTCTTTACCACAGCCTCCCCAGAGAACAGGAGACCACTAGGGAGATCCAGGAGGCGGGACAGGTCATCACCCACAAGACAAGCAGAAGAGGAAATCTTGGACCACAACTCTGGCAAAGTTGACCACAGAAGCAGCAAAAAGGGGGCCAAAGAAAACACCACAAATTTGAGAATTGGGAGTATCATAGCTGTGTTCTGTGCAAAATTCTGAATAGGAGGGTAAAGTTTCCAGGGAAACAACAAATAAAAAACGTGTGCCAGGGGGATCCATAAATAAGAGCAAGAAAAATAGTGCCAGAAGAGCACAGGGGGGAACTTGGCAACAGTTGCAGGTGACTGTAAAGTGAAACAGAATCAAAAGCGGGTTCAGAATCAAAGAAATCAAGGAAAATTCAAAATAAAAGTAAGTTTTATATTGAAAATTGATTAAAATTTTAAGATTTTAAGATGACTTTCAAAAGAAAAAGCAAGAAGAGCAACTAATATACATCTGAGCTTCTTCTGAAGGGCCCAGGAATGATGCCGGGTTCAAAGCAGGTAGGCGCAAGGTAAGCTTCAACAAAAAATCTAACACTTTTAATCTCCAAACTATAGGGGCTCAAAACAGAGTTTCAAGGCCTCCACAAAATTTTTAAAAAAGTGCAGCAAGTTCCAAAGTTTAATAAAATTGGGAATAGACAAGCAGGGGACTGAAAGTCCCCTTGCTGTGTAAAAAGGGGAGTGTGCTGCAGGGTGAAATCACATGACTTCTGGGCTTAAGTCTGATTGGGTGGGGGAGAAATTTTTAGGTCAGAGTTGGGGAGACTGGAGGGTTTCATCTTAATTTCTGTGGTGCTCCCTGATTGGCTGGAGGAGTTTTCAAGCACTTGGAATTCACTTGAGCTTTTGGATGTCAATGTGGCAGCGCCCAATTGGCTGGATCTGATAGCTTTCAATAGTGGTTGACACCAGGCCAGCAAGTAGTCTAAATTTACCAGGGTTTCTTCCAAGGAAGGAACAGTGGAGGATGTAGAATTCACAGGGTATGCTAATACAAATCTTTTGTCTACAGTGTGAGCTAAATCTTTTAGCAAGTTGAGTAGTTTAGCTGGACTATGAGAAGATTTCTTTGTACAACGGGGGAAAACATTTCTATCCAAGGCCAAGGGGGGCAGTAGATTTACAGGTTTACTGGGCAGCTAAAAACAGCCTGCCCAGGCACAGTCAAACCCACCAAGGCTTGGGCATAGCTTTTGGGGCCCAGAACAGGCCCCTGGCTGCCACCAGGGCGGGAATGATTCCCACACCTGTATTTTTTCTTTTCAAAGCAAATCTATGTACAGGTGAATCTCCCCTGCCCGCTAGCTCTGCCTGGTGGCTAGGAGCGGGTTCAATTCCTGTCCGGGGCCTTGAAGCTGTTACTTCTGTAACAGTCAGATAGTGCAGAAAGCCTTCTAGGCACTGAGTGGACCAGATCTCTTAAAGTTTTCATAGGAATTTCCTCCCATACTTTTATCATTCCAAATTTGTGATCCATTATAAATTGTTGGAGCTTTTTAACAATTAATTTTTGATAACATCCTAAAGATGTTCAATGGTATTCAAATATGGGCTTTGGGCAATCTATTCAGACAAAAAGTATGTCTTTTAGCCAAAAATCTTTTAAATTTCTTGGCAGTGTTGGTAATGCCCTTATTTTGCATGGAGATATAATTGGCTAGTTCTTACAGATCTCTAATAAATGGACAGAGATCTCATCACAGATTCTTCTGTAGACATCAGCATCCACCTCCTCAGGGATTGGCTGGATCCCTTCTCTTTTTTTGGCTGTAAAGAAGTCCTAAAATATGACCCTCTGATATTTATTTTTAATAGTATATTTTAAGCAGCACAGCTTAAAAGACTCTCTCTTTTCATAACCTTAATTTTAACCTATCTGAGATCCACTACAAAGCCCTTTGATCCTATCAGCCCAAAAAGCTTACATTCAGAAGGATATGGGATGATCAATATACCCATGAAAAAAGGCTGATTCATTGACTATACTATCTGATCTTAAAAAGGGGATTATATTTGCAGTATACCTGTAAATCCCCAACCATGTAGCCTTCTACGCTCAGTAGTCTCCAACTTCAACTTCTGGGGTGCTATGCATATTTTCACCATCTTTTTAGCAGATAACAAATAATTTTTTAAACCCCTTCTAACTGTAAACCAACTATTTATCTTACTAGTGTTGAGGAGCTGGATGTACAAGTATTCTGGCCGTTGACAACACAAGTAACATCCAGTCATTGCCTGGTTTGGTGCCAATCTAATAAAAGGTTCAATATTCCTGAAATGACTGCAAACCAATATCTCATGACTGGTCCAGATATCCAGCTATCCTAATACAACCCACACATGACCTCCAATATTTGATCCAACTTGAGTCCCTGCCACAGCGCACACAATATATAAGCCTGAAATATTCTCCAATAAAATCACTCTTCTTCTCTAAACCTATCTTCTAAGCTTCCCCAGAAGCTACTCCTCATCACTAGCTTTTTAGGCGCCTTATTATGAGCATGTATACATCAATTTAGCTTTATGGCTTTTTAAGTATCCATCTTGTTTCTGATGCCATTTGTTAGAAACCCATCCAATTGAAAACATACACCCAATGTAGTGTATGCTTGCTGAAGGGTTCAGAACTGTGACCAGGGAACCTACAGGTATGGATACCATTCTCATATGAAAGGACTCCCCAAGGAGTTGATATCAGCCTAAGAGTGAATTGAAGCAACCCAGGAAGAAATATGCTCCTAAGTAGCTTAAAAAAAGGCCAACACCAAATGATGTAATAATTGAGGGATTGCAGTCTTGAGTACAGCCTGGTAAGACTTGGGTTTCTCTTGGACAGGAGGATTTTTGAAAAAAGTAGAGGCTGTGTACCAACGGCCTGGAATCACATGGCACCAGGGCTTCTCAGAATCAGGGGAAGTGGGAGAACTAGAGTCTGCTTTAATTTGCAGGGAAACACTGGCCTGGCTGGCCGGCAGCAGTAGAAGCCAGACAATCCATGTATACTCCAGGTGCTCCTGCAAGGAAGACTTGAGCAATCCCATGGTGTTTTGTGGCTGAAGGAGAAAGAATAGACAAATAGATTGGAATGGATAAAATTTTATTGATTAAACAAGTAATTTGGACACAATACCATTCATATATAAGCATGGTTTGTCCAAGGGAATAGCAAGCAATTCAAGGAGGAGGGGAATGTTTGGGGAACCATCAGGAGAAAACTATCAATTAAAGTATTTTTACAGTTTAAAAGGAACTTCATTTCTTTCTTTACACCTCTGGTGGCGTTGTGAGGATATCCCAGCTTACATTTGGGTCATAATCTTCTTTAGATTTAAATATTGGCTTTAAATAACCAAAAGCAATACTGTAAATTCAGAACCTAAAGGTAAAAATGCGGGATTGTCAAATTATTTTGCATGAACTCACCAACTTAATGGAGTGATTTTCATCCCAGAACAACTTAATTTTCTATATAAAAGGATGAAAAATATTCCAGTAAGTTGGTGAGTTTATGCAAAAGAATTTGACAATCCCGCATTTTTCACAACAGGTTCTGAATCTACAGTAATAGGGAAACAGAGTTTACAGTGTCAGCCAACTAGGTGAGTGGATAAGCCAGAAAAGCTATATATGTTGGTTTTGTTAAATCCAACAAAAAAGCAACAAATCTGATTTGCTGGAATCTTTTAAATCATAAAGGATCTTGATTAAAAGTAAGTAAACTACTAACTTCAATTTTAGGGGGTTTGCTTAAGTTTTGAGGTGTATCAAGTTTGAATCCTGTTTGTGGTGCCCACTAAGAAAATTTTAGCCATCTGAAATAACCTTAAAAGGTAATTTAAGATAGATAATAGAAACTAATCCTTCCAAAATAGAACTGTTAAAAGTAACCCCTTTGGAACCCAAGTTTGAATTCTCACCTTCAATAAGAATTTCAGGTGAATTAAGGTTGGCAGGAACCTTAGAATTAATGTTTCTGACACTGTTGTTCCTAGGAACCTATTTGTGATAAACCTCACTGGGAGCTGTTTTGCAGATAAGGGCTAATGTTGGCTAAATAGAGGATTGTTGTCTAAAAAGAGATAAATTTTTGTTGTTTTATTAGTTTGGCCAGCCTTGGCAATTGGTGTTTGCTCTTTATACCTTATGGTGCTGGTAGGGTGATGTAAAGCCAAGCCATATTAGACACAGAAGAGTTCACTTCCTATAATGGAATGAATAGATAGTAAAGGGTTAGGTTGAACTTCAATGATAGCTTAATCTATCAATTCATCAATAATCATTTATTTATAGGTGATCATGGAGATGAGGTAAAAACAATGCATTAATTGTGGTACACAGAACAATTTGGCATATTAATGAGCTTGAAGCTCATCAATTACAAGGCTCTATACTCATTAAAATTGCTGACAATTGAGACTCTTGATAGGTGCTCCTTACTTGATAAAAGTTATTAGAATTATGAAGACCTTTCAAACTAGGTCTCATGCATGCAAATCCAATGTATATTTGGTTATTTAATGTTGCACAAATGATATAATTTCATGCCGCTGGTTGTCATGCAGGGGGCTTGCTTCAACTTAATTTGGCTCTCAATTGGTATTTGCAACTGGTCTTATATATAAGAAAATTTTTTATTGTTAACTTGGTCTTTGAAACGCGCTATTGCACATAGATTTTCATTGATTATTTACTGATTTATATTTCATCAATTACATAATTAATGCAATCCCTTTGGAATTATTGGTAAAGTAAAAATGGCTCAATTTAGATTTTTGTGATTTCCTCCTTTTGCACTGGTCTGTGGTTTCTGATGTAGTTACCAACTTGGCTGGATTTTGGCTTGGATTTGAGGAGTGATTCTGATAGGTGGCCTTCATTAGTACTTTGAAAGGATACAGAATTACCCTGGGATAGCTATGCCAAAGGGTATGGACATCTTTAGACCAGATGGGGTGATGATACAGCTGGTTAACTCTCACCCAAAAGAGATTAAGGTTTCTCTTTCTAAGGCTTATAGGTAGCTTTAAGGAGTACCATTACTGCTACCATGCAAGCATAGGATGCCTAAACCATGATTCTGGTGGCTGTCTAGAGAAGCAGCTTCTGAAATTAATGATTTGATAGGGGTCTAGGAAGTAAAGCTGGTTAATTTGCACCTAAAAAATCAGGCTAATCACTTGGATGAGTAAGAAAAGGGGTTTGGCATTAAGAAATGCCTGCCTCTAAAGGCCTAGGTGAAAGACACTGATGATGACCAAGGAATATACTAAATATATATGCTAGGTGCTAGGCTATTATTGCATAATAGAAGCAGGGAAATGTTGAATAATGTGCTGAAACATTTCTCTGAAAAATTTTCTAAGGAAACAAAAAGCAAAATGTTTCATTAAAATGTTTTGCCTCAATTTTGCTATGATGGCAAAATCAATGAGAAACATTGAAAAATCACAGTAAACTTATCTCCTTAATAGCTCCACATAGAAAATTTTTGAGTTCAACTGCAGAAAAGGTTTAAAGAAAATAGAGAAATCATTCAAGATTTGAGGTGCTAATTGTTGGTGTTTTTCTCAGTGAAACATTTGTTTTCTATTCAAGTTGCAAAAAAACTGTGGGGCAAACCAGAGCACTTCAAACATTTGAGTATGATGAACATTAATATTATTGGTTGAGTTTGATGCTTTTTTTTACCAATGTTTTTTATTGGCAGAAAATCCTAAAGATTACTTAACATATCCAATCCCAGGACATTCACCTAATGTTTTTTAATAAGGTAAGTTTGAAAATTTATTTTATTATAAAAAAGTGAGAGCATAAAATAGTTTAAGATTTGAAAAAAACAGCCTAAATGAGATTAGTATAAGGCAAGAGGCTATATAACAATGATTGATTGTACAAGGGCTATGAAGAGAAATGTCACAGTAGTTTCTATAATGCTGGGAATAACCTGTCCTAGTTGGAAGACTAGAAAATCCCAGAAGTCATTGGAAAAATTGTCAGAATTAAAGGATTTAAATCAAATCATCAATTGAAAGTGGGTTACAGCAGCACCAGTTAATCAGCAGGATCCAATTATCCGTACTAGACCAAATTTGATAAAAATATGTAATCTGAGGGTCACTTAATATAAACTTGTTTATCAGAAAGGTCATCAGAAATTACTTACTAAAGGGGTTTTTATTTGCTGGACTAGATGCATGCTGCAATGATGAGACAATTTATGAGTCATAGATTCAGATGGTATTGCTGAGTGAAAAATTTTGGTACTTATTGGAATTTTCTTATTGTTCAACTCCTAATAGTAAGTCCTCTTAAATTCTCAAATTGTAAGGGCCTGCCTTACAGCACCTGGTACGGGGTTCAAACCCCCACACCAGGGCCTCAAGCAAAAGCGCAGGCAGCTGCAAAAGCCTTCTGGGGAATTTGGACCCTCAATCACCCGCCAGGGCAGGCGTGGGGTGGTTCAAACTGCCTTGACCTATTTAGGCAGTTCAAACTGCCCCCCAGACAGGACCTGGCCTGGGGGAGATTGCAGCTCTCAATGGCATTGGGGCACCCAGTCCTAATGCTACAATTGGGCTGGATGCACTCAATGCTGTTCTCAATCAGATCTTCTGGGTTCTGCAGCAGATCTGTTATCAAGCAGATCTGTTGCAGATTTCAACCAGCAGATCTGTTAAACCTCTGGTTCCTGCTGCAATTTCTGCTTCAATTCCCACTGCTGTTCCTGCCACCTCTAATCACTTCAGCTGCATAGATGTGCTAGTAGGCCATCTTACAGCCACTGGGGTTTCTGTTGATGCAATCAATAAACTGGTTGTGAACATCACCTCAGTTAAGCTGCAAGACTTATAAATTCCTGCAGTCAATCTCAAACCTGAGAAAGAAATTGCCTCATCACCTAACCAAACAGAATCTCATACTTAAGATGCCAGTCAATTATCCACCAGCCACCAACAGAATTCCCCTGCCCAGACCAAGTCACTCAGATCCTAATCCTCAATTCCCAAGCTGCTCCCCAATACTTCTCAGAAGCCAGTACCCAAGAGTTGGGACACCAAAAGCTCTCAAGGAGTAAGAAGTAGTATATTCCAAGTTAGGCCAAATTAATGGTATAAAACCCACTTCCTCACACTTAAATCAAGTGCAGACGTCAAACAAAGTGAATGAATCTATCAGGTTTGTTTACTTCATTAGGATTTTAATTTTTACACCACTTGAGCAGAAGTTAGACCATAAGACTAGAGTACCAACCTAGACCTACACCCATGGACTACCAGCCAGGTCCAGATTCTGGAATGGCTGGCATTCCCTATGACTCCCCTGCTCCACCCCTTCCACAGCCCTACAACTACACTAGAGCTGGGATGATCATTCTGACCATCCTCAATCTGGCCAAAGTTGTTGTTCCCAACCTTGGTGCCTACCTCCCCTTAGCTGCAGAATTACTTTACCTAACCTGCTCTACACCTTTCCTCTATTGGGCCCTTGTGACACATTGCCCCAATGGTCTAAATTCCCCTTCAGTACCTTGGTATATGACAGCCACCATCCATGGCACAAATAAACCTAAAACTAATCTTATTTATTTTAACATATCCCAATACATCCAGTACTTGGTCTACTATGTTATATTCATTATAATCTTATTTTAAGTTATATTGTAACTGGAAGATGGTGAACTGTCCCAAGTTCTACTCCTTCTGGACCACCTAATGTTACACCCATGCCTCTCAATATTGGAGTCTTCTCTGTGGAAATTGAAAATTAGACTATTATTAACTCTTAATGTCCAGAGTTTTATTCTGAAGCCTTGTTAATCTTGTCACAAGCCATCTATTTGGGTTTACTATAGCTAGCTTTAATATTCTTATAAAACCCCACTGTTTCTGCAATGCCTTTCTCAAAAAGGAACAAGGTTATTGAAAAAAGCATATAAAGCTACTGTATCAGGGCCCAGTTGGTCTTGGCAGGTTTCTATGGGAAACAACTTACACAGATTTAATACTGTAAATTTATAACCTAAAAGTAAAAATGTGTGATTGTCAAATTGTTGGTCCAAATTTCAAATCACATTTGCGGGAAACTCAGCTGAGTGAAAATTAAAATATTTAATAAAATCAACTACTTAATTTGACTTTTTTGATTTAAATAGGAAAATTTAGAATCCCTCAAGCAGATAACTCAACTAACTAAAGACAAAACACATCAAACAAATTCAGGATACATGAATTGGAAATGCAGGATTCTAATATACAGTTTGGTATTTTCTGTAAGTCTAAAAAATCATAAGAGACATGAAATTATTAACAAATATGGAATTGTGGGATTGTCAAATCCAAGAACCAAATTTCAAATCAAAAATGAGGTAAATTTGAAATAAATATAATTTATGGGGGGTCTCAAACAGGACGTCAAAGGATCTAGAGTGGATTTGTGCTAATTCTTTTAGGAATCATAGGCATCCTCAAAAATCACCCACTTCCATTTTAGGATGGTTAAATTTAGATGCTTGATTACAGTAGATTTTAGAAAACACTAATAATAAAATAAAATTATATATTACAATCTATTATATAAAGTTACCTTTTCCTTGGTGTGTTAATATTTCATTAGCTGTTGATAATTTACTTCTATTTAATTGGATAGTTTCACCTCCAGTTGCCTTGGTGATAGGAAATCAAGTTGTCTCCTCAAGACCAGCTATGGTTGCAGAGGCAACTTAGTTTCCCATTGTCAAGACAACTGGAGGTGAAACTATCCAATTAAATAGAAGTAAATTATAAACAACAAATGAAATATCAACACACCAAGGAAAAGGTAACTTGATAAAAATAGACTGCAATATATAATTCTATTTTATGGCAACAGTGCCCATATTGAAACTAAAAATGTTGACAGTGGCCACTGTTGACTCAAAACTCAAAATCTCCTATGTTTTTTGCTAGTTACGCTAGCTTAATTCTTTTTTAAAACATTCAGGGGTGCAAACCCAGAAAACATAACAAAATTGTGGCCATTTTGACAGAATTTAATATTAAGCTTGATCAAAAACTCATTTAACCAGCTTTTTCTTTTACGTTCACTAATAAAAATTAGTTCATTTTTTTATTTGTTTTCACAATGTAAAAGTGTCAATGTTGACACATTTTAATCCAAACTTATTTTTAATAAAAAACTGAAACATCTACAATAAAAAAATTAAGTGTGCATTTAAAAATATTTTTTATTAAACTAATATATATAAAAAGACATTGCACATACAGTAGATTGTTAAAATGTTCATGTTATAAATATGTATGTGGCACTTATTCCGGCTTTAATATCATACATGGATTGGTGGCTAACAGGGATCTAATAATTTAAGTGTGAGTTAATATGTAATTTACTATAGAATTTATTATTGAAAATAATGTTGACACTAAGAAATATTGTATATTTGTTTGTGATCATCTGCCAGGTGGAGTTAAGAAAATTAGAGTGGCACAATTAAGCTAAAATTAATATGCCACTTCATATAAAGAATGTTGTAAGTGACATTGTTGACACTTTACCCTTTTCATTATATTAACCAATGTGTTAACAACTTCTTATATACACAATGGTAAAATATAATATTACCACTACCCAAATATTATTTTTAATAAAAGAATAAAGAACTTTGATACTTTTTCACTTATTTTCACATGTTTTTTAATTCTACTATGTGAACAAAAACACACAAAAACAGCTAATATTTGCAAGTCTACATAAATTTAATCAAGTGTACCATGAAAAAACATAGTAAATTTTCAAAAAAATGTCAACAGTGACAATGTTGTCAAAAAAGACGTCTACAATTTTTCTAATCAACAGTGAGAATTCAGCTCTTTTTTACTAATTGCCACTCATAATGTCAACGCTTTTTATTTCTCACATAAAACTTTATGTTTTACATAATAAAATCATCTGATTTTTTGATATGTTGTATTTTTAACTTTCCTCTTTCATATTTTATAATTTTTAAAATAAAATCTATATCTAAATGGAATACTTTTGTATATTTCTGTTAACTTTTAACTTGTTATTTATAACTTTAATAAAATAAAAGATACAAGAATTTTTTACCTTTTAAATGCCAAGAAAAGCCATATAAAGTTTTCTTTTTATAGGTTATGTTTTTTAAGTAGTTTTGTTTGTTTTTAAATAAATTTCTTTATTTTAAACCCTTTTACTTATTATTTTAGGACAAGAACACCTCTAAGCAGCCCAAAGGAACCAAGCGTCCCACTAAGCCAACCAAATCTTCAAGAAGAAGCCTGTCTCATCAAAGAAGGCCACCCCCAAGCCCTCCCCTGAGCCCTCTCCTGAGAAGAGCCCCACTCACTCCACTGGGGGAGACAAAAATGATGGTTCCCTTACAGATCACAGTTTCTACAACTTGGCTTCAGATGAGGAGCCAACCAAGAAGAAGCGCTCAGCCCAAAAGTCCCCACCCAAGGATAAGTCTCCTACACATGAAGAGCACCACAACAGGCCCCCTTGTTCTTCCCCACCACCACCAAACTCCCCCTTCCAGTTCATCAGGGGATGATTCAAAGCCCTGCCTCAATTACTTCCCTGGCTTCCATCATGCTCCTGCTGGACCCTGGGACCCTCGGTTGGCCCATAACATCTGCAATGTTGATGGCAAATTTAATGTTCCCTCTTCCTTGCCTAAGTATTTTCCTATCATGAGTGTAAAGGGTGGGCCGGCCATGGTGGCCAATGGTTATATTTTCTCTTGTAACAACGCCAATTGGGGCTTCAAGAGCCAGCACTATACCTGCAAGGACTGCTCCTGCCCAGTGCGGCTCAATAATAAGAGCTGGGACTTGGTACATACCATCAAGGGTGAACACACTTGTGTGATGCCCAACACAACCATTGCCTGCCTTCTCAAATGGTATCTGGTGCAGGTCATGACCACCTCAAAGGACCTTTCCCCAACCCAGCTGGCCGTGCTTGCATGCAAGTACCTCTCCCCCACCAACCTCAAGAGGGTGCCAACCCATACCCAGTTGGTCAAGTTTGTGAGTGATAGGCGCCAAGCCTCAAACCCTCTGGCCAAGAGCGCCACCAACATTGAAGACCTGGTCCTCACAGATGCCCTCAAAAAAACTGAGGATGGTGAGATGTTCCTGCACCATGACAATGAGCAGGAAGTAGAGGATAGGATTATAGCCTACACCACAACCTAAAACCTGGAGCAGCTCAACACTGCTACCATCTGGCTATGCAATGACACATTTGCAACCTGCCCAACCATCTTTAAGCAGCTTTGGGTCAGCATGGGCAGTTCAATGACCAGGTTATCCCTCTTGTGTTCTTTCTCCTTCCTGGTGCCAAGACAGAAGTCTACACCAGAGCATTTAAAATTGGCCAGGATGCTTTGAGCTCCCTTCTCACCAACCAGCTCCCCCCTCTCACTCACGCCACAAGGGCAAATCCCTCCTCCGCTGAGAAGGATGAGTTGACCCTAGCCACTGAGCAGCTAGCTCATGCACGCTGACTTGGGCCAAAGGTTATCCTAATGGACTTTGAGCAAGCTCAGTTCAGAGCCTTTGAGGCCACCTTCAATGGAGAAGTACAGGGCTGATTCTTTCATTTTAGGCAGGCCCTCATCAAACACCTCAAGACCAAGAAGGAGCTTTTTGAGAATTATCTTAATGATGGTAAGGGGAAGTGCCGCTTTGCTATCACCCAGTTTGCTGCCTTGGCTTTTGTGCGCCCAGAGCATACTGGGATTGGCTTTGAGGCCCTCCTGGAGGACGCTTACATCAAGAAGCACTCCACCATCTTCAAGGGCTACCTTGATTACTTTGTGTGCCAATGGGTGGGAAAGAAGGTGACTGCCTGGAGAGAAAAGAGCAGGGCCACTGTCCCTTGGAATTGCCAGGGCGCCTGCCTCAAGGGGGAGATAAAGACCACCTCCAGCCTGGAAGTGTGGCACAAGCACCTGAAGGTTAAGTTTAGGTCAAACCCCAAATACAACAAGTTCTTCTCTAAGCTGCAGGAGGAGCAGCTATAATGTCTCCAATTTTTGCAACTTGACCAACCAGGTGATCCCCAAGAAGCAAAAGTCCAAGGAGCAGGACTACTAGGATGACGTTCAGAAGGTTGTGAAGAAGAAATACAAGGTGGGGGAGATCAAGAAGTACCTTGAGGACATTGCCATTGCTCTTGCTGGTGGCTTTAATTAGCATAATAAACCTTGCTTTGCTTTGCCTGTATATTTTTTACTTTTAAACTTTTAATTTTTTAATTTATTTATTATTATACTAATCTTTTTAGGTATAAATGGTAAGTTTCAGATACAGTCTCAATGTGGTTTAGTAAGAAATATCTTATATTTTGTTAATTTATCTTTAAGGCAAGAAATTTTTTCTGTTGTGCTTATATAAAGTATAATATTAAAATTAGAATTTTCTCATATTTTATAGTTATTATGATATATAAAATCTATTTATTTTTGACTCATTGTAATTTTAATTTTTTATGGAAATAAAAAATTTATAATAAAGAGTGTAATTTACAAAGTAAAGTGAAAAATATTTGCTTATATCTTCTTATTCTTATTACTTATAGTACTTTTTTATTGCATTTTTGAGAATCTCTGGGGTCATGTTAGTTAATAAAGTATTTTGATATATATATTTTTATATTTAAAATGTTCAGGGTAAAATGTTTTGTTAATTAAAAAGTGTTAACATCCAGGAAACAACATTAAGTAAAACCAGGTTGTCACTTTACTATAGTGTCAACATTAAAAGTGTCAACATGGCCACTGTCAAAATTATTATTGTTGATATGAGTGCAGTTGCCAGGGTCCCAAATCTTTACAAAAAATTGATTTAACTGCAGGCTATCACCAAATTTGAGTAAAGCCTGAAGATATCCCAAAGACCACATTCAGAACTAAAACTGGATCCTTTGAATGTGTTGTTCCCAATTTTGGTATGACCAATTCTCCCAGTACCTTTGTGGCCTTATGAACTAGGTATTAAAAAATACATCATAAAACAAGAAATTACCTACCTGAACAACATCATAATCTACAGCCCAACCTTGAAGCAACACTGGGAAGACGTCTGCCTGGTCCTCTGCACCCTTAAAGGAAACCAATTCATTGCAAAGCCATCAAAGTGAAATTTCTTCTTGTCTGACTTCCATTCATTGATCACATTATCAGCAAGGACAGAATCAAACCAGACCCAGAGAAGATACATGCCATAACCAATATGCCAGCCCTCTGGAACAAAAGAAACTCTGTGCCTTCCTAGGCATGATAGTCTACATTAGAAGATTCATCCCTGACTGGGGTGCTCTGACGGCCTCCCTGTCAGCCATTAAAGGCAAAATAACCAAATTTGTATGGACACTCCTACAAGACCAACATTTATTCCAGCTAAAAGAACAAATGGTCACTGCTCCTATCCTCCAATACCCAAATTACAAGGAAATCTACAAACTAGAAACCAATACATCTGACTATACCATAGGAGGAGTACTCTGTATCCAAACAGCAGAAAAATACTTGATCCCTGTGGCGTACAAGTCAAGAAAGCTATCTGACAGCAAATAAAGGTATCCCATACACAATCAAGAATTGGTAGCCATCATACATTGCCTCATGAAATGGTGATGCTATATTGAAGGAGCCCAAACGTTCAAAGTACTCACAAACCAAAAGTTGATAATATTCTTCAAAACACAACAACACTTGTCAAGAAGGCAAGTCAAGTTGATGAGTCTCATACAGAGATACCCAATGCAGATTGAATACAAGCCAGGCAAGGAAATGCTTACTGCAGACACCCTGTCAAGGCTATACAGTAAACAGGTCTTATGCGTTGATGGGGACCCTGATTAGCCCATGTTAATCATGGGGAATCTCCAAGAAGGGTTCCCACCTGGCACAACAATAGACATCAAAGAGAAAGTCCTTAAGAACAAACACCTGCTCAAAAACGTATATGGCACACTACACAGAATACTTCCAAATGGTGACACTGTACCTTACATCCCATCAACACAAAAGATTGACACAATCCTCAAATATCACAGAGACTTGGGCCACACCTGTATCAGGAACTTGCACAAATACCTCAAGACACACTACTGGTGGCCCAACATGCTAGATGATATCAGAGAAGCATTAGAACAGTGCAAAGTCTGTGAGAAGTACGCCCAAACCAAGGCACCACCCAAGTCAGTAGTACTAGTATCCATCACACAGCCCTTCAAGGTGTGGTCACTGGATATAGTGGGGCTGATGCCTGGGGATAAAAAAGACAAAAAGTATATCATAACAGCAATCAACTATGCCACCAGATGGCCCGTGGCACAAGCCACAAAAGAGCACAAAGGAAATGATGTGAGACAATTTATTGAGAAAGAGATCATAGCCAAGTTCAGAAAACCCGACCTTCTGATCACATATAAAGGCATCAAACTTAAGGCTATTGGCACCAATATTGTCAGGGATTCCTTCCCTGATACAATTAACTTTATGGATAATACAGTCAATAATGCTAAGATACAGCAACTCAACAACAAAGTATTTGGCATCAGTTTGCATTCTAGCCTTAATCCCAATGGGAATTGAACCCAGAACCCTCAGAAAGAACCTGTTGTTAGTGTAAAATCAAATATATAACTTACTTTACCTATTTATAATCACTCAATTAAATTGGTTTTTGCTTTTAGACGCAAATTGAGTTTGAAAAGGTAATAATTTAAGTGATAACATCATTTACTGCTCCACGTTTGATTGGCTGCCTTGGAATACCTTGCCGTGCACAAATTCACTTATACTATATGAAACTGAGGCTCTGTACTTGATTTCTGTTGATAGTCAGCCTATACACTTCACAATTGTTTATGATCTTGTGACTTACTCTTGTTTCCTATTCTTCAACTATGATATTATACAATCCCTCCTGTCTCAAATCAAAGCCAATATTACACAGGTATTAATTTCATATATTATATTCATGAAAATCATTGGCAAATCCCTCTTATTCCCCCAAATAACCACTTAAATATCCCAGCCTCCATTTTGGAGACTATTTAAGTGTGAAAACCTTATCAATCTTATTTTTTCCAACAATAAAGACTTTCTTTTATTACCTTTGATTACATTTGACTCTAAATTTCCTTCTTGAAGCCATGCAGGGAAACTTCTTCCTGTTCTGGTTTCTAGCATCTCTTCTATCTGTGGTGTGGACCTTGGAGAATCTGACTCCAACTACAGATTGGCACAATTCCTCTCCAGACAACTCTCACCAGAAGGAGTCCCTGGACCATGGTTGGTTCAAGTATCCCTCAGCCACTGGGGCAGAAAGTTTAACTATTATTGTGCTTCCCCTTCTCCTCCTCCTGTTGAACCTTTGCTGGTTAGACCCTACACCTCCTTCTACCTTTTATCTTACATGGTGGGGTATTATCTGTTGGGTTGCTTTAGCTCCATTCTGGGAAGATATCCTACCTGGGTCACTTAGGTCATCTTGCCATGATCACAGTACCCATTGGATTGGTAATAGCGGGGCTCAACTTAGGGGCCTTGGGCCACCAAATAGGGAACTGGTTCCCTGCCAAGTGGGTCCCTGATAAATATCTACCTAACCAAAAACAGAATAAGACATATCACAGCCAGTCCTTATCACCCACAAGCAAATGGACTAATAGAAAAACTAAACAGCTCAATATTGGATGCCCTCAGTAAGTTATCTGCTAACAATCCAAAAGCCTGGGTCACATGCTGCCAACAGCTCTCCTGGTATGCAGAACACAAATCAATTGAAACACCAGGAAAAGCTTGTATGAACTTGTCTATGGGAAAAAGCCTTCCCTTGTTAGTACAACTTCCAGACCACAGTTACCTCTACCAAAAAAGGTACCAGATGACAGTAACCCCAATGTACACCGTTCTAGAGAGAGTCAGGAATACATGGAACAAAAAAGGATAGAAAGAGAGGCTATTCCATTACAACAGTAAATATTCCAAGTTGTGACAAAAACTGGGTTGTCAACCATGACCAGCATAAGTTGGATCCAGGGCTATGTGGACTGTCACAGTAAGTTCCATAATGCCAGAAATCTTTTGGACAAGTAGGAAATCTTGAAAAGACAGAAAACCTTTAACAAAACCGACTGATACAAAAGACTTGAATCAAATGGTTGATTGCAAATGAGTGACAGCTGCTCCAGTTTGCTGGTTGAATCCAATTTCCCCCTGTAAGTTGATGTTGATAAATTGACGTACCTTAAGGGTCACCAGATATGAGCTTATTTATCATAATTGTAATCAGAAATTGATCACCCAAGGGTTCTTTGCAACCTGGACCAGATACTTACTTGACAATGTAAAAGGAATAGAAGCTCAGGATCCAGGTGGTATTGCTTTGTCAATTTTGATATATATTGGTTAATTTTCACTGTTTCAACTCTAAGAGTTGAGTCCTCTCAAAATTTACTCAATAAAAATCATTTATTCCTTGGTCTAATTTACATTTTAAAAAGGCATCATGTAGTTGGATTGTTGCGCTACATTCCCTACAATCTGATTCTAAGCCAGATTATTGCTGGAAGATGGGGCCCTGAAGTTGAAACTTTGTTGTTGGCACCTCCCAATGCTAATTTCATGCCTACCAATATTGGAGTTGCTTCCCCTGTCTTTGAAACTAAAAATTATATTGCATCACAATATTCAGAATTTTGTTCTTAAGATACTCTGATGCTTTCACAGGCTATTTATCTTGGGCTACTTTGGTTAGGATTAATTGTTTTACTTAATCCTAGTATCTCAATTGGAAATTTTATAAACCAATATTTGAAGCCACATTTGTGGTTAATCATTAACTCTATGTGTATTTGGATGGTAATTCCCCACCACTTTAAAAAACTTCTTACTATCCTGCAATTTCCGTCACATGGACCAGGCATTGCCATAGAAGCCAAACCCAACAACACTTACCTCATCAAAGGAATTGGCGCAAGAACCAAACTAAAATGTATGCACCATGAACAGCTCTGCCTATGTAAAGCAAGAACAGCCCAGCACAACTCCAGACTCCCTATTTGCAATGCCAAACTGGATAAGTATCAAGCCTGTATCCCCTACACTCTTAAGAAAATTCCAAAGGTTCCACCTTCTAGCACCTCAGGGGGAGATGTTGCAACATCTTTGATTACTCCCTCTTGGAGAATTAACTCCCCAAGTAGTTCACCAAATGACTCACTGAGCAACTCACTGACTAATCATTATGTAAGTGGCACTAATATCATTTGACCATCTATTACAGGGATCAAACAGTTCAGATCCTAAAATGAACACAACTTGACTAAGCCTTGTGATTTAAGAGGAAAATTACTCAGATAAGTCCAATGACCTCCATAAAATACATAGACAGTATGTGGTTTTCCATGATACTATATATTATTCTATATTCATATACAATAAAGTATCATTCTTTCTTAATTTTCCCATTTAGCTTGTTTATTATACTTCCAAGAAGTATATACTCAACAATAGGCATCCTCAAAAATCATCCACTTCCATTTTAGGACAGCTAAAATTTAGATGCTTGATTACAGTAGATTTTATAAAACACTAATAATAAAATAGAATTATATATACAATCTATTTTTATCAAGTTACCTTTTCCTTGGTGTGTTGATATTTCATTTGCTGTTGATAATGTACTTTGATTTAATTGGATAGTTTCACCTCCAGTTGCCTTGGTGATAGGAAACCAAGTTGTCTCCCCAAGACCAGCTGTGGTTACAGATACAACTTAATTTCCTATTGCCAAGGCAACTGGAGGTGAAACTATCCAATTAAATGAAGCACATTATCAACAGCAAATGAACTATTAACACTTCAAGGATAAGGCAACGTGATAAAATTAGATTGTGATATATAATTCTTTTTTGTTATTAGTGTTTTCTAACATCTACTGTAATCAAGCATTCTTAATAGCAATACATTAACACATTATGTAGTAAACTTGTAAATTCACTGCCACCTCTGGCCTTGGATTGAACTTTTTTTCCCTGCTGCACCAAAAAAAGGGCAAATATTACAGCCAAGCCACTCAATTCTCTAGGAGATTTAGCTCATACTGTTGATGAGAAACTTGTTATGGCCTACCCTGCAGACACTCTGGCTTTGGCTGCTCCGGCCTGGGAAGAAACACTGGTCAATTTGGACTATTTGTTAGCATGGTGTTGTCCCCTTTTAAAAACAATCAGGACTGCCCAATCAAATGATGCCACATATAGGACCAGAAATTCAAATGAACCTGAACTGGTTGAGGTGTCTTCCAGCCAATCAGATGGACCCGCGTAAATTAATCTGAAACTCTCCAGCACCTCTGGCTCTGGCCAGCAAATTTTATCACCCAGCCAATCACATGCAACACAAAATGGTCAGGTGATCATTTCACAGCAACTCACTCCCTTTTAACCATGCCAGGGGACTTTATGTCCCCTGCTTGTCAATTGTCAATTTCATTAAAAGTTTGGAATTCTGTTTGCACTTATTTTAAAGAATTGTGTTGTTTGGAGCCCCTGTTTTAGAGTCCCTATCAATTAGATTTTAAAGTGTTAGTCATTATCTTTAAGTTTAACTTACTGCAACCCACTTCAAACTCAGCCCCTCTTCTGGGATCATTAAAACAGACTCAAGCATATAGTTGCTATTGTTTTTACTTTTGCTTTTGAAGCTTATGCTTCTACTCTAAGTTTATAGTTAAAATCATTATAAAATCCTATTTTTACTTTGGTTTTCTCTTTAAATTCATCAGTTTTGAACCTGTTTTTGCTTTTACGCCTACCCAAGCCATTCAAGACCACTGTCAAGCCATCCAGACCCGCTCTGCTGCTTTCTCTGGTCTTCTGCTTGTGGCTTCCCCAGTGCCCTATTTTTTATTGTTTACCATACAGAAACCGTACAAATCTTCCCCAAATTTTGAGGAGATCACAATCATGATACTCCCTGTGTTAAAATTTGTTGTGTTTTCCTTGGCCCCGTTCCTGTTGCTCCTTTGGTTGACCTTGCCTGACTTGTGAACAAAAATCACTTTTTCTGCCTGGCTTGTGGGTGACCACCCCTCTAGCCTTATGTATTTCCCTAGTGGTCTCCTCCTCTCTGAAGAGGCCGTGGTGAAAAGCTTGATGTTTGATGACTTAGATTTGAACGCTGTTGATTATGTCTTGCCCTCCGCCAAAGGAGAGAAGACATCTGTGCCTCCCCCCTTTTAGCACAAATGAGAGTGCATTGGTCCCCCCTGAGGTTCTTGAGATTCCTCCTCCTGTTGTCTCTTGTGCCCCTTGGGTGATCACTGGCCTCATGTTGATGGGATTGAACTCTTACTTCCCTCAACTGTCCCATGTGTCCTCCTTCTGGTCCCCCCTTAGAGCGGCCATCCCAGTTCCTTACTGGGCAGCATCCTGGTTGTTCCTTTCATCTGGATGGGAGCTGAACTTAGTTAGTTTAGCCCCCCTCTCTTACAAAGCTGATGGTTTATCTTTCTCACCTCTCTGTTACAGAAGTAATAAGATCAAATCCTCAAACAGGATTCAAACCTGCTCCCAGCCACCAGGTAGGGGGAGCAGGTGGTGGGAGCTTGCCCACACCTTGATTTGCTTTGAAAAGCAAATATCCAGATGCAGAAGTCACTCCTGCCCTAGCAGTAGCTGTTGGGCCCGTCCTAGACCTCAAAAGCTATTCTCAAGCCTTAATGGGGTTAACTGGGCCTAAGCAGGTTAAATTTAGCTGTCCAGAGCTCCCATTCAAGCCCACCCTCAATTTAGTAATTTGGGGCTCCCAATTTGGAACCTCTTTTTTAATCAAGTTCTTCACCCTCAGAAATGCCTATCAATCCAGTCCAAAAATGTTAATCAAATTGAAAATGACCTCATGACATCTGCAGCTAACCCTGCTAGAACCAATGACCAGTCAAGCAAAGATAGGCCACCAGCAAGCCAATAAGCTGTACCTGAAGACCCCAAAAACGATGATAAAACAGCCAACCAACCAGCAGAATTTGAGATGCCAAACCTTGTAACCCAGATAGCATCAGAAGAAGGCCCAGATGCACCTGCATGTGAATGACTATATAAGCCAGAAGCACCAGAAAGATTATATATTGTTATTCTATCCAAATAAAGTTATTTTGAACCTTTGGTTCACTAATCTGATTCCATACCTTGTTGTAACTGTGTTGTTTTATCAGAGTTACAAGAGGGAAATTATTTAGAAACTAGATAATATTATTTATTGAGAGATAATGATTATATAGTTGGTGTGAATCATGGGTAACAAGAACATGATAGCACTGATCACATGGTTGGATGGTGAAAGGGGGTGGCGTGATCCTGGTAATGAGTCAAGTGCCAAAACAATGTATCCACTGTAGGGGATCATCATTTGTTCATGTTGTTGGATTTGGAAATTTTACTCAACTTCCTAGTTTGGCTTTGAGTCACTGGGAAGTTGTTTGCGGGTCACAAACCTGCTTAATCAGAAACTTTGCTGGAGGGTTGAGTCTTCTGTTTCAACAACCTATTTTTGATACTCTTCCATCTGCATTCATCTAGATACCAGAATTCACCTTCAGGAGTTGAACACCAAGTGCTAGCTGGAGACCCAGAAGCATTCAATTATTACCGCCCTCCTGAACCTGTGTTTGGCCCTGTGCACTTCACATAGTATACACCCAATCCTAACCACAGCCTGGACTTTGGAAGACCTGCAGTGGTACACCTGCCCAGAAGCTCTGAGGATTCCTACCAAATTTTACACAATGGCAAGGAGATCATCATATACCCTTTGATATTCAACGGGAAATACAATAATCCTTCTGCCTACCTGGTCCTCAACAAACTAGCTTTGACCCCCAAACCAACCATCTCAACCTCATTGCTTCATGTCAGGAACCCATCTGCTAGGGAAAATACCACCAAGATGGTGATGGCCGCGGAGGGACCTAAACCTTTAACCAAGGAGCTAATGGGGACAGAGACTATTCCCATGTGGAATATCTCCCCAAGCAAAAATACCTCCCCAGGAGGGGATTAAATCTACCAAGAAAGAAGTAGGCTCCCAGGTAGCTGAGCAGGAAGACCTAGGCCAAGGGACAAACAATGTGGGTGTTAGAGCCTTGTTGTTGTCCATAAACATATGTGGTTTCTCCATAATAAGAGGGTCTGGGGACAAGGGTGTGGCGGTGTACCAGATGCCTGGTATCACTTGGCGCCAAGACTTATCAAGATACTGAAGAGGAGTGTAGTAACTAGAATCTGCTCTAGTTCCTAGAAATACACTGGCTGCAAAGGCCTGCACCATGAGTAACCAAACCAATCATTTATACCCAAATAGCTCCCATTGGGAGGACTTGAATAATCTCATGTCTATTGGAGTGAGAAAGAAGCAAGAGCAAGTAAATATCAAGTTGGTTTAGGAAAAGACTTTATTAACTGAACAAAAAATAAAGACTGACTCTATAAGTCTTATTAGCAACTGATGAGTAGAATTGCTGTTGGATAAGGGGAAATATGAGTAGATTGGAGAGTTTGGAAGTTTGGAAGTGGATCCCTAAGAAATAAGCAACAATTATTTTAAAATAATGTATTTTAAAGTAATGTAACTCCTTGTGGTCTCTGTTATATCCCTGTGTGCTCTTACCACATCTTGGGATTATTTATCACTGGTCCCACATATTATGGGGCCAGGACTGGGACCACAACCAACTCCAAAAGCAGCAAAAACAAGAAGATTTTAGCTTGGCTTATCCAGACCCAGTTTAAAGGCCTCAATAGTCAATTTTGCATCCAGTATTAAATTCACAGCCCCTGATTGGCTGAAGATAGTTGAAGGTAAGGGCTGATTCAAATCTTCATTAATACTAATTTTCTTTAGATAACAGTTGCTGTCCATAGGAGTCTCAAGTTTGATTTCTGTTCCCTTTGATAGGGATGGCAAAATTGATTATTTCCAACAATTTCAGGTACTGTAAATTCAGAACCTGAACGTAAATAAGCAGGCTTGTCAAATTCTTGGTTTAAATTTTGAATCACTTTGGCAGGAAACTCAGCTGAGTGAAAAATAAAATATTTATTAAAATCAACCATTTATTTTGACTTTTATTGATTTATTTAAATTGGTAAATTTTTGTCCCTTGAGCAGATAAATCAACTAACAAAAGACAAAACACAGCAAACAAATGCATGATACATGAATCAGAAATGCAGGATTCTAATGTACAATTTGGTATTTCCTGTATGTCAAACAAATCTAGACATCATGTAAAAATTAAGGAATCTGAAATTGCGGGATTTTCAAATCCAAGAACCAAATTTCAAATCAAAAATGAGGTGAATTTATAAATAAATATAATTTATGGGTGTCTCAAAAAGGATGCTAAATAATTTATAGTAGATATGTGTCGATTCTTTTAGTTATCATAGGCATTCACAAAAATCACCCTATTTCAGTTTAGGATGGCTAAAATTTAGATCATAGTATTCATCAACTTAACATAATTAACAATAAAATTAACTAAAATATACACTTTTTTAGTTTAAAATTTTCAATAAAAATTTATTATGTCTTCTTTCAATAACTACCAAATGAAAAAGCTGTTCCCTGGCCTTGACAAAATCATGCAGGGCTACTCTGGGTCTTCCAATAGTGAAACCTCTGTCTATGGTTGTTCCCAACCCGCAGGCCCCTCCCCAAGCACTACCTAGGAGTGTGTTCTTTCTCCTGTCCTCAAGCATGGCCCTGTTTGCCCATCACACACAGGCAGCTACTAACCCAAATCATGTATCAAAAATGGCATTTAGAACCAGCTAACTGAGCCAAGAAGTCACCCAGGGAAGCCAGAATCCAGAAACAGCCAATCAGATGTCACATCTGGCTCACAAGACAGAAAAATTCCACCTCCAGCCAATCAGCCTTCAAGACACAGAAGAAAATTGATCACCCCAGAAATTGCTCTCAAAATAGTTGAAAAGCAAGGGATGCTTATGTCCATTGGGGAAATTATGGCCACAATGGGTTTTGCAAAGTCCACTGCAGCTGAAACCTGCAAGCCCATGCCAACTGTGGCCCCCCCTCCCAAGAAGACCCTGACTGGAGCCTGTACGTCAACTGATAGCAAAAAGCCCATCTCATTATGATGGCCATCATGGAACATGAACTACAGATGCCCCTTTTCCAGCTTTGTCTCCAACAACAACTGTGGTAAGTTTGACTCCCTGGTGATTGACTCCCTGGTACTCAATACTTTGTCAAGTACCAGGGAGTTGAGTGCTGCATATGTGAATCTATTGGTATTTTTGGCTTAACTGATTTTAAGCTAATTTTTACTAGTAATATAGGGGTTCAAACCCAAAAACCAAGGTTAAATTTACTCAAACTTGACTCTGTTTAATAATTAAGTTAGCTAAAATACCAATTTAAGGGGCAATTTATAAGTAAATTTACTAATAGAAATGAGAAAACTTGTGTTTGACACTCTAAAACTTTAAGTGTTCAGGCGACACTTTTTAAGCCAAATACATGTTTTATTAAAAATACTTATACAGTTATATAAAATTTGTTATTTACTATTATTTTTTATTATTAGTGTCCATAGTTGTTGATTAAGCTCCCAAGAACCACTATTGTTGTGAAGTGATTGGTTAAACTAGCCATCACTGTAACGTACAGTTGATCTATTAAGCTTGGTGAGCAAGGAAGCAATGGTACTTTTTCATTGGATGATAAGTAGTCTTATAGATCAACTAAGTTGCATTTTGGAGTCATATTAACTAATGATCATCCAATCATTAGCTTAATAGTGGGCTAAGTTGACAGAGAAACCTGGCAGTAAAACAGAGGATCCTGGTGCTCTGTGGCTCCTATTAATCTTTCAATAACTATTTAACTCTCTCCTTGATTTATGAATAAAAGATCAAAATTACATAACTTAAACATTTATTATATGCATTAGGCTGATAAACTATCTTATCTTAGTCTTTAATAATAATAAAGTCATATTTGAGTTAAGTGCATTATAGCAAATCATTCCACCATACCCAAAGATACAACATTTGGTGCTCACTTTAGCATGCACAGCCTGGCAGTAATTGCTGCCCTATTAGGGACTTGTCTTTTGCGTGGGGAGAAGATGGAGATAACCTTCTCCATGCTTTCTTTTGCCACCTGCAGGACCATCCCAACTGTCATGAATGACATTTCAATACTTGTATTGATAACCTGAGAATTGAAGCCTGGGTCTCAGGGAAAGCCCTATGTTGACCAGAGTGGACAGGAAACTGCCCAACTGCTGGCTGGGTTAAACCCTGGACCACCAGAGATAGATGACCCCAACCAAGAGGAACAGAAACCTGTCAACCTGCAAAGTGTTAATACTGGAGGTTCAAAATCAACATTGGAGACCCTAGAATCAAACCCCAAACCTCCAAAGACTACTTGAGTCACACAAAGTGGACAGAAACCCACCGACTTGTTAAATTGCAAACCTGAGCTGACGAGTTACTCCAAGACCCGCCAGGCTCCCAATGACAATTCCCCAAATGGTCACTAGATTGCTGCCAAACTTACGCCACCAAAGATTCAGACCTATTCAGAGGTTGTAGCTTGCCTTAAGGAGGTTAAAACAAAACCTACTGCTAACTTTGCCAATGACCACCAGCAGCTGCCAGTCTCCTGTCCAAAAGGAGTAGTACAATTGAACTACTCAGGTGACTTGGTGAACAGTAGCGGCAGAACAAAGCATTGTCACTTCTGTTCACCAGAGCAGGCACAACCTTGATCTGAAGCCCTCAAGACTCTAAGCCAAGATCCATGCCCCGCCAGTGCCTTGTCTGCAAAATTGAACCCTAAAAAAATCAAAGAAGCAAAAACCCATGGTATAAAAGTCCCGGCAGTATGGTGATGACCATATTATCATTCTTGATAATAAAGTTTTATGAACCTTTGGTGTGAAAAAATCTTACCTTATCTAGTCTTAGTGATCTTCCATCTTAACTCCGGCCAAGTAGATCATCAGGCACCAGCCCTCTCTGGAGACCAACAAGCCAACCCTTCCCAGGCACTATACTGTCCCCCGGGAGCCCCCTTTGGACCTGTGCATTTTACCAAATACCCGCCCAACCCTGCCTATGTGGAGTACAACTTGGAGACCATCCTTATTGCCAATCCCTTGGCAAGGACTAGAGAAACTGAATACATAGGACTGAAGGAAAGAGGATTGAGGTGCTGCCCTTATTGTTCAAAGACAAGTACAATTATCTGCCAGTATACTTTGTCCCCATGACTCTGCCCTTAACCCCAAGACCTGACTGCCCAATGGAGACTCCCGCTGCTGCCAAGACTACGTCCACCCAACTGTTTAGAGTACTCTACATTACTCTGACGGGAATGGTAGATACTATAGTGCCCAACTCAGGGCCCTGGTCTTTTCTTGGGCAATCCATATCCTATATTATCAAGTTAGCACCCATCCTATGGTGGGCATTACCCTCAGGCCCAGCCGTATTCTGTCCCAAGCCAACCAATTCCTCTACCTATGCCTGGCTTCCTACATCAATGGTCTCTTCACAGAGATTAATTGCCTTTCTGGAAAAAGGGATGGTCTGCCTAACAAATTTGTTGTGTTTGGTCAATTCATAAGTGACGTACAACACCCCTGAAAGATTGAGGATTAGTCCCCCTTGCAACTTGACGTCCCCATCCCATCAGAAGTGGATGTGAATGCAGAGCCTACCCAGCAGCAGCTGGCGCAGGCCATAGGCAGCATGGACTGCGGGACTTACCAAAACAGGGAAGTGCACAAGAAGCTGGTGGTTTTGCCATCATATGGCACAACAGCAAAGGAGAAATTCCAAAACTTCATGGGGATCACTCCAAACCAGCTTTGTTTACAGGTGAAATCAATCAAGAAAGCAAAGGAGTACATCCTTAGCTTTGCTCACTCTGCTATTTGCCACAATTGTATTCACTTGAGTTATCAACTTTCCCTCATATCATACCAGAAAAACTTGATCAATAACCAACAAGCATTCCTCTGAGACTTTACAATAAGCTTGTAGGCTCAGTGACCAACATCAGCCATCAGATTAATAGTTTGAATGGACACTAGAACTTCACTGCAAATTGGTCTGCATATCTGAAGTAACGCCTGACTAATTATGTGGCCACAATGATTGGGACTATGCTAGAGCACAAAGGAGCGGATAACAATTGACTTGGTACAGTAACCCACCACGTCAAAGGGGCAGAAGCTAATTTTTGCTACCTATGCAGTTATGTTGAGTTGTTCTGTTGTTCATTGAGAATAATCAAGAATGAGCCTTCTACAGGGTCTAACAAGGAAGCCACTGCCATTGTCCAACAGGACATGGAGGGGTCATCCAAACATGTTAGCAAGACTGATAAAGGCCTTCAACAATCCCTCTCTGACTGTAGCCACTTTTACATGGAAGTCCCAATGCTTGTGAAGAGTATTTACCATAACCATAATTGCACAGAAGAAAACCACAATAATCTGATAAGATTAGTGAATAGCCATTGGGCTACACAGAAAAAGAAAAATGTGTTATTTGATAAACAGGAATCTTGGATTGAGAAACTGGAAGATGATCTACATGTAGCCAATTGTACAATTAAGGATCTTTCTCTGGAGGTACAATTGCAATGTAGCAATATTTTGCTACTACAAGGCCAATTATAGCATCTACTTCAGATGTACTCCTGCCAGATTGTGTTGGAGTTGGGGCCACAGATGACTAATAGAAGAAGTCAAAGTGTCTTATCCACCAACAGCCAGGCAATGTCAGAAGACTGCTGCTCTTTCCATAATTATGAAAGCAACAAGGACATCATAGGCCAGACAATGTGGAAGGTCTATGTGGCTGAACCAGTATTGGATAGTAGTGAGACACCTTTACCTGGGGCTGCCGCTTCAACTTCCAGAACCAGCAGCAACGCTAGGTATGTGGCGTCTGAAGCACAATTCTGCACCTCAACTCAAAGGTATACCTTGCCTCCACCCAGAAGAAGCTACAACTTTGGCACCTCTTCTGTGATCCAGAACTTTAAACTAAAAAATATGCCTAAGTTTGAAAAAAAGGCAAATGTTCACATGTTCCTCCGTCTGTACAATAACTCAATATATGGTACATAAGAGGCCATGAAGAATGCTGCCAATTTTAGCTGTCTAGATTCAGAGACTCAGACAATAATAATGCCAAGACTGCCAGAGCAAGGCTGGACCTACAAGAATGTGTTCAGGGCCCTTATTGTGGAGTTTGGTAGAGAGGAAGCTCTATTTTGCTGTAAAATGGAGTTTACAGAATTAAAGATTAAGAAGGGGGAAAGCCTAATGAATTTCTCTGAGTGCTTCTATCTGGAAGCACAGACTCTAGTTTCAATGGGTGCAGCTACTTTTGTCAATATAAAATGAGCACTTCTTAACTATTTACATCCTAATAGAGAGGTTTCCATTGCCCTCAAATCTGGAATCTATGGTGCAAGAACAGTCCCTGAACTTATGTGCTGTTTGGGGTCTTTTAAGGAGAAGTTTATGTTTCCCTTCCCATATTACAAGAAATCCACCTCCTTCTCTTCTAATGAACCCAAAGGCAAGACTTGGGAAAAGGATCCCTCAAAGAATTTAACACCCGTTGCTACCCCTCCAACCACCAACACAGCAAATAACCGCACATGTTATTAGTGTGGACAATTAGAGAATCTCTCTTGGGATTGTAAGCAACCCAAGGCCAATGTCCACCACTTGGGCCAGGAAGACAGCAAAGATGACAAGCCAGAAGAAGAAGACAAGGAAAGAGAATAAGATAGTGAAGAGTCAAAAACTGCTAAGCAGTCAGGTTGAGGAGAAAACCCTGACTGCTAGTAGTAATCAACGCTCTCCATCTATTGACCCAGATCCTGACATCTCTGATTGCAACAACTGCCTACTGGACCAAGAAGCCTGCCCCAGAAGATACTTTCCTGATAAGGAAGAAATAAATGAAGACTTTCTCCACAGAGTTTTAGCTGTCAACATGATCACAAGGAATCAGGCAATCTGTATGGAAAGCCTATCATCCCATCAAGCCGTTGATACTGTCTCTATACCTTACGCTGAACAACTTTCCATTCCATACATGGAGGTCACCCACAAGAGTGACAGTCTTAAAAAGTTATCTCAATTATTGAGGCCAGTACAAGTCTCCACAAACTTGGATACCTTAAAATCTCTGAAGCCCAAGTTAACAACTGTGCTAGAGTTGTTTCTTGATCAGTTTAAAGGGTTAGACATTCATAAAGTTACCAAAAGCACATCTCCTCATTATGGAAATAGACACAATTACACTTACATTGAGTTAGTTGTTCATAAGCTCAGAGTAAGAGCAATTTTGGGCTCCAGAACTCCCGGGAACATTGTGTCAACCAGGCTAGTCAAAAAGCTGAAACTCACACCTGACTTGGACTACAACAACAAATTTGGAACCACAGGCCCTGACAGAACAAAGGCATTGGTGGTCTACTCATCATTACCATTGTGTTTTGGTAAATTGGTGATAACAGCCCCAGCAACAGTGCTGCAGAATGAAAGCTACAATATTTTGATTGGTACAAGTTTTATGGCAACCTATGGGACTATTATCAACCATCAAGACAGCACTTTCAGAATTCTGGGCCACTCTGTGCCTGTTTTCTACCCTGGTGATGGACCTAAGGACCTTCCTATCAAAAAAAGTTCACTATATTAATATGGAGTATGCTGATGGAGACATGCCATTAGTGTACACCTTACAACAGCGCAAAATTAAGGTCTTACCGCTGGCCACTAAAGAATACAAGGGGATTCCCTTATATTCCTCCAGAGATTTTTCTATCCCAAGTGGGTTGCAAGTAATACACAACACAGGCCTATGTCTCAGCTTTACAAAAGGATTGCATGGATAAGTATTGGGACTCCATAATGGTTCATAACTGGAATCATGGATTTTACCAGGTATTGTCATGCCACCTTTGGAAGAAATCCTGGTACTCTTAGGAAATCTTTCTGATAAAGCGCTAAATGTGAAGAATCATCAGCTTCTGGGCTACATGAAGCTAGAGAAAAACTCCAGTCTTACAGATGTCATCCCTTTTGGTGAATTTAGTGAATTTGTGCTACCGTGCAACCAGCCAAGCTTTTTATTGCTAATTCTGTGCAACTCTCTCAATGGACTGACAGAAGACCAGAAGGACCAAGACATGCGCCTTTTTGAGAAATACAAGGACATCTTTGCAGAGAATGATCAGGACCTAGGGAAAGCTCTGGGAGTTGAACATGTATTGGATATGCAAGTTACTGCCCCTATACGCTCTAGGCCAATAAGACACAGCTTGGCCAACCAAACCATTGTCAATGAAGAGTTACAGAAGCTACTTGCAGCTGGTATTTTGGTTCCCATCAAGAGTCCTTGGTCCTCAACACTTTTGATTGTAAAGAATAAGGACGGGTCTAATCACGTGGTAATGGACTTCTGCAAGTTGAACTCTGTCACAAAAAAGGATTCTTATCTGTTGCCACACATTGATGATACATTGTTAAGTTAGGTGGAGCAAAGTACTTCAGCGCAATTGATCTGATCAGTGGATACTGGAAGATTGACCTTCCAGTGGCAGATCAGGAAAAGTGTGCCATCCTTACAGAACAAGGACTTTTCCAGCCTACTAGGATGCCACAAGGACTTGCAAATGCTCCCGCAACTTTCCAACAAGCCATGGATTCCGTGATAAGAGACCTTAAGTTTATTTATGTTATGGTTTACCTTGACAATGTTAATGTCTTTTCAAAGACTTTTGATCAGGATTTAAACCACTTGGAGGCAGTGTTTCAATGCTTTATTGCAGCTAATCTCAAGCTAAAACCAAGAAAGTGTAACTTCTTTAAGTAACATTTGGAATTCCCTGGTTATATCATCAGCAAAGATGGTTCACAGCCTGTTCCTGCTAAAGTTGAAGCTATCACACACATGCAAACGCCTTCCAACAAAGAGATGTTCAGGTGTTTTTAGGAAGGATTGATTACAATAGACATTTTATATCAAACTTTGCAGGTCTAGGAGGACCACTATTCCACTTATTGAAAAATGATGTCAAGTTCTCATGGACTGAAGGATGCCAGAAAGCCTTTGAGGACTTGAAGGCCACTCTAGTGACAGAACCAGTACTCCCTTACCCTAACTTTGATTGTCCTTTCATTGTGCACATGGACGCCAGTTTGACAGCAATTGGTGCTGTGCTTTCCCAGTTGGACAACAATGACCAAGACCATCCTGTAGGGTACTGTTCTTGTACACTCAATAGTCACAAACAGAATTACACAGTCACTGAGAGGAAATGCCTGACAGTCATCTATGCCTGTCAACAATTTTGTGAGAGAGGGGGGGCTAAACTAACTAAGTTTGGCTCCCATCCTGGTGAAAAAACCACCAGGATGCCGCCCAGTGGAGGACTGGGACAGCTGCTCAAAGAGGGGACCACAGGGAGGACACGGAGGACAGCTGAGGGAAGTATGTGTTTAAACCCATCAGTATCAGTCCGGCAAGCAACCAGGGGGTACAGTTGGGAGCGGGAGGAGGCGCCTTAGGGACCTGGAGAGGCATCAAGTTGCTCTTCTCTGGACTGAGAACAGGGGCCATTGACACTTCCTTGCCTGCAGGAGCAGACTGGGTGTAATTGATGTCATTCAGATCTAGGTCATTGCAAGTCAAACTCTTTACACAGCCTCCCCAGAGAACAGGAGACCACTTGGGAGATCCAAGAGGCTGGAAGGGTTATCGCCCACAAGCCAAGCAGAAGAGGTGAATTTAGACCACAAGTCTGGCAAGGTTGACCACAGAAGTAACAGAAACGGGGCCAAGGAAAACATAACAAATTTAAAGACTGGGAGTATCATGGCTTCAATCTCCTCAAAAATTTTGAGAAGATTGACAAAGTTTTTAAAATTGCAAACAATAAAAAATAGTTCAACAAGGGCAACCACAATCAGGAGGGCAAAAGAAGCAACAGAGTGGGTTTGGAGAGCTTGGGTGTAGTCTTTGGTGTCTTGAACTTCACAAAAAGCAAAAGCAGGTTTGAAAACAATAAATTTAAAGAAAATTCAAGATAATAGGTATTATATTGAAAATTAAATAGAATTTTAGGTTTGAGTGCTGCTTTCAAAAGTGAAAGCAAAAGGAAGCAACAACTATGTGCTGAGACCTCTTCAGAAGGCTCCAGAAGAGTTCCTGGGTTTGAAATGGGAGTTTATAAGGTAAGCGTTGAGAAAACAACTAACACTTTAATCTTTAGATTGTAGAAACTCCAAACAAGGGGTTTCAACCAAGATAAAATTTTAAAATTGATTGCAACAAATCCAAACTTTTAATAAAATGGACAATAGAAAAGCAGGGGACTGAAAGCCCCCTTGCTGTGTAAAAGGGAGTGTGTTGCAAGGGAAGGGGTCACATGACTGCAGGGCTTGAATCTGATTGGTTGGGGGAGAAATTTTGCAGGTCAGGGCCAGGGAGACTGGAGGGTTTCATCCTAATTTCCGTGGCACTATCTGATTGGCTGGAAGGGTTTTCAGGGACTTGGAATTCACTTGAGCTTTTGGGTGTCAATGTGGCAGCACACAATTGGCTGGATCTGATAGCTTTTAAAAGTGGGCAACACCAGGCCAGTAAGTAGTCCAAATCAATTAATGTTGCTTCCCAGGAGGGAACAACCAGAGCCAGGAGGTCTGCAGGGTAGGCCAGAACAAATCTCTCATCAACAGCATGAGCTAAATCTCCTAGAGAGTTAAGTGGCTTGGATGTAATTTTTGGGCCTTTTCTGGTGCGGCGGGAAACCCGGTTTGATCTTAGACTAAAGGTGGCAGTGAGTTTACAAATTTAGAGTGTACCTCCACAGAGTACACTTTACGGTGGTAAGTGACCATGCCTCACTCAAATGGTTGAAAACCCTGAAGGACCCTGAAGTATAACTGGCACAATGGGCTATTAAGCTACAAGCTTACAACTACAAGATAATCCATTGTGCTGGCACTATGCATCAGAACACAGATTGTCTTTCATGTCTCCCTACCATAGCATTGGTTTCCTCTGCAGCAGACAAACTTTACAATAAGTTGATACTGAAGCCTTATATGTGGGGAGAGAAGCCACTTGAGATTCAGAAAATTCTGAAGGCTCTTGCAGTGGACACTTGTGGCAAGGATAATCAGCTTTTTAAGTTGTATAAAGGGAAGTGGTTACCCTATATTTGGCCATCATTACGCATGAATGCAATAGTACCTGCACATCATAATGTGGGCCATGGCGGTATCCAGCAGACCCTCAACCTAATACAGCAACATTGCTATTGGGAAGGGATGCACTCTGACGTAGCAGAAACCCTGACCGCTTGCCATGACTGCACTATAGAGCAACCAAAAGTCTTGTGCTACCAACACTGTTTAATCTGGCCTGGATTTGTGTTCCACACTGTTGCTATAGATGTAGTAGGGCCCCTTCCACTGACTGCTAGCAAGAACAAGTTCATAATTGTAGCAGTGGATCAGCTCATCAAATGGGTGGAAGCAAAGGTAGTCCCAAATCAGTTGTCATTGACCACAGCCAAGTTCATTCTAGAGAATCTCATCTAAAACACAGCTGCCCACAGACATTGCTAACAGATAATGGGACAAATTTCACAGGATACTATACCTAGACTGAAAAAACTCATGGGTATTTGTGGTACCCTGTTGACACCATATCATCCCCAAACAAATAGGATGATAGAAAGAACTAACAGAAGTCTTGTACAGATCTTACAGAAGCTGAGTCATTAGCACAAAACAGAATGGGATACTTATCTTCCAGCAGCTACTTTTGCTTACAATATAGGACTTCATAAAGCCACCAGAAAAAGCCCTTTCCAGCTTCTTTACGGTTGAAAACCAAGTCTTCCTCCCCATCTCTACAGTTTAGTTAAAACCTGTGACCTTCTTTCTCCTGATGCCTATTTAAAGAAACTAGCACAGACGCTGATCAAACTACAGTCTGAAGCATACTCTACAAATCTTGCAACTAAGGAAAAGAACATGGATCAAGCAGAAAAGACTTGTCTGTCTATCCCTGCATACAAGATAGGTAGTTTAGTATACTTCTACAGCAACCAAGGGTACAGTTGTGAAAGCAAACTTGCCTCTCTATGGCAAGGCCTGATCAAAGTAGTCCATAAAGTGAGAGTAGATGCTACACTCTCAAAGATCTGGAAACAGGCCAACTGATCACTTGAGTCCATGCACAGTACATGTGCAGTACATGTGCAAGGCTACAAGTGGTCAATCATAAGCCCCTTTATGGATAACAACTTGGAAAAAGAAAACTCTAATGAAAATAGTCCATGGATTGTTATCCTGTTTGCATCAAGAAAGAGATAAGGATTATAGAAAGAGAGAATAGGACGGGTCAGGAAAGGGCGCTTCATTTAAGATGCAATTGCCTCTAAACCCAGACACAACTGGATGAGGACTTTGGCAATTGCTGCATAAATTATCCAGACACTAGGGAGCCAGCAGAATGCAAAGGGAAGAAAAGGATATTTGCTTACAGGAAGGAAGTTGACACAATTTATGCTAATATAATAATGGAATGCAAGTCTGAGTAAGATGCATTCCCAGAGAAGACTCTCTTGCTGTGCATATTCCTCTGGTGTCTTACCTTCTACATAGTACATGACTCCAAGAAGCCACTCAATATACTTGGGCATATGGTGTAGTCTCTGATGATAAACAACTTTAGAGCCACTAAGCACCAAGTTTCCAACTAACGTCATTGACTTACAACTTCCATCTTGGCTATAACTGAAAAGATCCAGGGTAGTCCCCATAGCCTGTTGCAACCAATATTCATGACTATCTGAACCATGCCACAAGGGCACAGGGTCAATAGCAGACCAAGGGTTAGACCATGCTGTGAAAACCAGTTCAAGAAGTTCAAGAGCTCAAGAGATCTGATTGTCCGTTAAGCATAACCCCCCAAAGGAGAAGTCCTGAAGGCACAACTGGTCATATCTTACAAGTTTCACTCTAGGTTTATGCCAGTGAATGCTGTTCCTTACTTTGAGTCTTTTTGTGGAAATCACGTAATGATTATCCAAAGCTAGCATGAGGGTTGATCACATAACTACTGGCCCACAGAAATGCAAAGTAGGGACCCTTTTCCAACAAAGAAGGCAACTATTTTGATATAGGAACCTTGACTATATTCTTGCACTGTCACAGGAGTAGGGCTCACTTTGTCCTTGTTCAGCTCTTGAAGAAGGTCAGCTAAGCTGGGTACAGGTTCATTGGATCTATTAGTGGATAAGGGGTGTAGGAGTTTTGCTCTTGTTAATATGGTTCCTTTTCTTGGCAATAGTGGAGAGTTGGAAGAATTAGGCATGCCGTAGTCTTGAGTTACTGAGTTAATTGACGGTGTACTTGGTTTATATGAGACTGTACTAGAGGAACTATGAAGGGCTGGGTCTATTTTGCCACCTAGAATTTTGGTGAAATCAGTCTCTTCCAAGGCTAACACAGGTGAGTTGAAAAGTACATTGTCAACAGGAATTTTGGATATACCCCTTTGGGTTTTGCTGATTCTCTGTTCAGGAACATCTGTGTAGCAAACAACTGGCTTCCTGTTCCTTTTTGGTTGATTCACCATACTGAAAGAGGTGATAGACTTTTACAGTAACATCTAGTTTAGTGGGGGGAAATGTTGTGAAGTGATTGGTTAAACTAGCCATTGCTGTAATATACAGTTGATCCATTAAGCTTGGTTAGCAAGGAAGCAATGGTACTTTTGCATTAGATGATAGGTAGTCTTATTGATCAACTAAGTTGCACTTTGGAGTCATATTAACTAATGATCATCCAATCCTTAGTTTAATAGTGGGCTAAGTTGACAGAGAAACCTGGAGGTAAAACAGAGGATCCTGGTGCTCATCAGCTCCTATTAATCTCTCACTAACTATATAACTCTCTCCCTGATTTATATATAAAGGATCAAAATTACATAACTTAAACATTTATTATACACATTAGGCTGAAGAATTATCTTAGCTTATTCTTTAATAATAATAAGGTCATATTTGAGTTAAGTGCATTATAGCAAACCATCCCACCATACCCAAAGATACAACAACTATATTGTATTTAGTGGTATAGACATTAATCAAATACCCCACTTGTTTTACATTATGTCATTTCTGGGTTTGTGGATTAGGTGGTGCCACATAATTTAAGCCCAACTTATTAAGAGATTTCATATGTAATTTATAAAAAAACAAAAACTTGACTCCCCCTCTGTTTGACTCTATCCACTTACCGCATGATTGTTTTTGGATTTAACTAATCAAAGGCTTGGAATTAAGGCTAAATTAATAAGTGACACACTATAAGCGCCACTTCACACCCATCCACTTGACACTTTAACTTGGGGATTAGTACAGAGAGCTTCTTAACATTTTAACCAACATTATGGTAAATAATTTACTCCCAGCTCCTCACAGCATACTATTATCACTAATGATCATATTCCTACTCATTTAATTTTTAAAATTCTGTTGTATTTTTTATTTTGAGCATACTATAGATTCAGAACCTAAAGGTAAAAATTCAGGATTGTCAAATTTTTTTTGCGTGAACTCACCAACTTACTGGAATACTTTTCATCCTTTTATATAAAAAAGTAAGTTTTTCTGGGATGAAAAATATTCCATTAAGTTGGTGAGTTCACGCAAAAACAATTTGACAATCCCACATTTTTGCCTTTAGGTTCTGAATTTACAGTATGAAACTGCCTTGCTTTTGGGTTGACTTTCAAACCTTTTTAAATTTAAGCAAGTTTTATATGTAAAAAAATATAGTAAATTTGATTTTTTTTCTCAACTCTGGCATACTCAACAGTGATAATTCAGCTTTTCCCAGCTGATTGACAGTATCAAACTTGACACTTTACTATTTTTTTTTCAACTCCCAATAAAAAAATTCCACATAATAATTTTTTTGCAATTATGATCTACAACTCTTCCTGCTACTGTCAGGAATCCTTTTCCTGACTCCATTTTAAATTTGACTGAAGGATCCTTATTTATCAACCAAAAAGCACAAAACAACAACATTTTTAACACCTTTGAGCCTTTCAGCCCATCCCAGACCAAGAATTGAACTCAGGACTCTAATCAGGAAGAAAACACTAGAACAAAACCAGGCAATACATTTAAATTACCTATTTATTATCCATCAATTCAATTGGATTTCAAATTCAAAAACCATTTCAAAAGCAAAAATGTTAGTATTAAGAGTGATAACGTCACTTACTTCTCTGGTTCTAATTGGATGTTTGATGCCTATTGTTTGATTAATGACCCGCTCTCTAAGTATATGAACCAAGCTCTGTACATTAAGATATTTGATCTTCTGGCTCTACAGCGGTTAATTAACACTAATCTTGTGGCAACTTTGTTGCTTCTCTTTCTGCACCAAATATGTTTGACAATCATTAAGCAGCAAGTTATCTTCCACTTGAAACAGGTATGTTTAAATGATATACTTATGCAAATCCCCTTCATTTCCCAAACTCCACTCAAATATTTCAGCCTTGAATTTAAGGCTATTTAAGTGCCCAATTTTTATTCATTCCAATTTTTCCAACAATAAAGAATATATCTTATCCTATCTTGTCACATCCATTTCTTAGTAAACTTATTTGAAGCCATGAAGGGGATTTTATTCCTGTGGTGGTTTCTAGTCTCCCTTTTACAACTGTAAAAGGTCTTGAGAATCCCACTCCTACTATCAACTGGCAAAATTCCTCACCAAATGATGCCCATCAGAAAGAGTCCTTGGCCAACAGATGGCTCAAGTATTCCTCTGGTCATTGGGGACAAAAGTTCCACTATGGCTGCCATTCTACTCCTCCACCTTCTGAACCCTTGTTGGTACAGCCTCATGTGTCATTCTATCTGTTGTTGTACCTGATAGGATATTATCTTTTGGGTCAATTCAGCTCCCTGATGGAAAGATTTGATTACTTAGGTCACTTGGGCCACCTCAACATGGTTACAGTGCCCATTAGTTCGGCCATTGCAGGGCTTAATTTAGGGGCCTTGGCTCACCAACTTGGGGGCTGGTTTCCCTCAAATTGGGTCCCTGACAGCTACTCTCCATATAACTTTTTTATGCTTTTTTGATTTTTAATTATACTTTTTACATTGATTTAGCACTAAGATGTTGTGCTAAACCTAACATCTTTGATGAGTCATCATAAATTCACCTATTTTCTATGTTTTAACATTTATATCTAAACTTTGAGTTTCTATTTTGCTTCTATTTACTTTGTTATGTTTTTTTCTTGATAAATTAAACTTTATTTGCATAAAATTTTTAATTTAACTTTTCTTTGCTTTACCTCTTTGTGTTTGACATATCTTCTCAATCATTTTATTTAAAAAACTAAACTTTTCTTTATCCAAGATCATCTAAATCCAACAAGCCTACTGTCAAGGATCTGGATGTAAAAGTATTCTGGCTACCCCCAGCCCACTTAATATCCAGTCATTGCCTGATTTGGTGCCCTCTCAATATACAGTTCAACATACCAGAAAAGGCAACCAAGCAACATCACATGACTGTCCAAGTATCCAGTGACTCAAACCCATCTGCACATGATCAACCCCTAGGTTCAATCCAACTAAATCTCTGCCACAGCTAAAGCTATATAAGCCTAAAGTATTATCCAATAAAATATAATTCTCTCATTTCTTAATTTCATATCTGAAACTTCCCCAAAAGGTGCTTCTCATCACTGGTAGCAGCTACGGTTTTTTGACCACACCCATGAAAGAGAAAATGACTTATCAAAACCTGCCCACCTTTGCTCACGTACTCAACCAGGCCACATCCCAGGAGACCTGGAAGACGTACTTCTGCGCCCACAAAATTGACAAAGATATACCTAGTGGATTCACCGTATTCAAAGGTCTGTTCATGCCCAAAGAATGTGCCAAGATAATTCAATACAGTTGCTCTCTTCAACCACAAACAAACACACAAGCACCTATCACAGGTGAAGTTACCAACACCAAGTACATTGGTATCAACAAGGTCTTTGGTAAAAACAAAGAAAACGTCAACAACTGGCTCAACCACTCAGCTGCTAAACTCTGCGCCAGCTGCATCCCCCACAAAAAAGGGTCCAGGAAGCCAGCAAGCACCTGTACAAGGCCACAGCTAACTGGTTTGCCACTTGGGTTGGCACACAGACTGACAACCAGCTTGACAACTGGAAAGAGTTCAAAGCAGACATCACACACAATTTGTGCGTCACCAAATCCCTCCAAGACATTGCAATACAGCTCAGCAATCTTCTTCAGAAGACCACTATCACAGCTTACACCAATGGATTTGAGATAAACACTGCAACATCCAAAATCCAGTGCAAGCTGACAACGTACACACTAGAGCCTCATTCATCAACATAATTAACCCCTCTGTTTCTGCCCTCATCTGTCCAGAGGCTAACACCTCCATGCCTGCACTCATTTCAGAAGCCAAGCGCGCAGAAAAAGCGCAAACATGGAATATGCTGCATGCAATGGCAATTGCTCTTCAAACAGCAATGGCAGAGAAAACTCCAATGGCAACAAACACCAAAACACCAATCATAGCAATGGCAACTCCAATTGCAATAATGGCAATTGCAGCCAAAGCACAAACCACTCCTGTCCCAAGAAAGAGGACACTGCCAAAGTAAACAATGCTGAAACAGCAACCTGCTATGAGTCTGACCCCACATTATCTGACCTCAAAGGTCTCAAAACAGAGGAACAGGGAAAGAAGAGGGGGAAAAGGCTTAAGTGCTCCTGTCTCCCCCCAACTTGACAAGAAACTGTACCAAGGCACAAACTTTGCTGCTTGCATCTCACGTGTCTCACAATCCTCCATTTTTATGAACGTAAAAATTAAAGATTGCTCACAACTTCTTGTCTACCCATACACTTACAAATCACATACACACAAAATTTTATTTGACTCTGGTGCACAACACACCATGGTCAGCAAACCATTTTTAAACAAGTACAAAATACCAGTTGTCAAATCCAACTTCAAATACGCCAGAATAACAGATAAACCAAAGGTTCTACTTGAAGGCAAAACAACTCCCTTCATAATTGACCTCCAAGACATACAAACGTCCATCAAAGTACTTGTCATGAACAACATAAACTACAACATTGTAGCAGGCATGGACTGGTTCACCTGAGTGAACCCCAGTATATGTTGGAAAACAAAAATCATGACCATCAAACGCAACAGAATCAATTTTAATATCCTCAAGAACCCAACAACCTCATTCTAAGAGATACAGTATTTGTCCAGGTCATAAACCAAGACAACTTAGAACGTCTAACCAAAGACAGTACCCTCCACATAATGAGGTACACCAAATTCAATAATATACAAACAACCAAAATCCAATGCCCAGAACTTGCGGCACTCCTAAACAAATACGCTCATGTATTCAAGGAAGAGCTCACAGAGTTACCACCCAAATGGGAGGTCAAACATGGCATCAACCTATGTAACGCCATGCCCAAACCTGAACCCCTCTACAGAATCTTCCCCATGGAGACCAAAACCCTCAAACTTCATATTGAGGACAACCTAGCCAAAGGATTTATTTGCCCATCAGAATCCCCGTGGGAGGTGGCAGTGTTCTTTGTAAAGAAAAAGGAAGGCATTCTTTGTTTAGTGACTGACTACAGAGCACTAAATGTAAGCACAGTAAAGAATAAATATCCCCTTCCACTCATATAGGGTCTGTTTGCAAGACTCTCTGGAGCCAAATTTTTCTCTAAAACTGACCTCACCTCAGGTTATAACCAAGTCAAAGTAAAAGAAAAGGACATACCAAAACTGTGTTCCGTTGTCAGGAATATTCCTGACAACACCTTGCATCAAGATAAGCGTTTGGGCACAATTGGGCTCAAAGAGCAAAATAAGAATTTCAGCAGTTCCCCCTGATTGGGGAAATTGCCACAAAACATCCAGTTGAAGAAACAGAAATTAAAAAATTGAATTTTGGGAAAAACAGGTTTTATACCCCAGCTGCCAGCTGCCAGCTCCCACCAGCCAGTCCCCCAGCCAGCCAGCTGGCGGGGAACAGTGAACCCCCCACAGCAGGACCGCCCACCCCAGCCAAATGGGTAAATTTCCCAATCAGTTAACCCAAAAAGGAAATTTTCCCAAATCCAAAAATGGGGGAACTGCTGCCCAAATTTGGAACCTACCAAATTTGGATGGGGTTTACAAGATGCCCAGCATGACAAGCAATGAATCAACTACAAAAGTTGAAAGTTAATGCATGAAAGTACCTGAAGAAGCTTCAAAGTCATTTAATGCCAAGATTAACAATTAATTGCCTGCCAATCCATCCCCATCCCACTCCCAAAAGAGAATTCCAGACAACACCAAGTGTTTGGGGTTCTCTGTCCAATGTTTTGCACTATTTATGCCCCACAAGGATGATAGTATATATTAAAGCCAAATCACTTGATGATAGTTTGTGCTATCATTGAGTGAAATTACCCCTCAATAGTATCACATAAATCAATTCAAAAACTTTACCTACAAGAAGTTAAACAAGACACTAAGCTTTGTCTGCCCTTCCTCAGGATCAGAAGATGAATCACCTAATTTTCTCAGCTGTCCTTGCAGAATGTCTAGGGATTAGGGGCCACCAATATAACCAACAGCATGGGCTATTCAAAAAATCACCTTGCAAGTACTACTATAAGGAGCCGGCACAGCTCAACTCCTCCAAGTAGTACTCCTGGCCCACGCTGGTATTTCCCCACTTCACCCAGTCCATAGCCATATACACCTGTATATACTACGTAATCATGTATTTTGCCAGTAATTTTGGACGCTATAATGTGCACACCAAAGTCTTTTGATTGATGATGATAGTCTATCTAATTGTGATAGCGCTCACAGGCTTCCAAGTTGCCAACTTGGTCCCTTATTTTACTAGAATACTCCCCCAATTGTTGGGTCTTTACAGTATGATAGCACCCTACTGGGGCTCACACCAATGGCCCCAGGCTCAAACATTTTTGGATATCTCACCTTGATATGCCTCACATTCCTGACATTCCTCCTACTTGTCTGCTACACATGTCTTTGCTGATTCCAGGCTTCCAATCTAGAGGAGATGCCACCCAAACCACCAATACCCACCAGGTTCAGAATGTTATCCTAAGCCAACTTTCTAAATCCACAATCCATTCCTCTGAGAAACAGGCAATATTCACCTTTCTCTTCTTCTCTCACATCTTGTTTGAAGCCGGGCCAGCCTGCTTTACTACTGACGTCCAAAAGGTCCTTCACGTGGCAAATCAACTCACTGGTCAACAGAAAGGCTGGTCTGCTGCCATTGTGCTAAAAGAACCTGGATTATGCCATGACTTTGACTCCTTCAGCCAGAAGTTTTTGGACTCAGTCAGCTCCTCTGAGGATCTAATTGATACCTGTCAGAAACTGTACTCTCTGAGACAAGGGACGTCTACCACTGCCCACTACATCAAACAGTTCTCAAAGCTCAAGGAAGCTCTCAACCTGGATAGTGATTAATCCTGTTACTTTTATTATGCAGGTCTCTCACCCCAAGTCCAGGAGTTCCTCTTCCACCATAAGCTTCTTGAGACTTACAATGAGGTCATCCAAGATGTCCAAACTTGGGGAGCACGGTATGAAAATACCCTGCCTTCCAAGACCACCCACCTCAACTCCGTCCAAGTTGAGGTTGCTGGACCACCCGCTAATGCCAAAGCCCTCCGTCTTGGGGTGATCTCCAGACCTGGGGGGGGCTTTATGCTATCCAGTGAAAAGAAGGCCTGCTGTGTGGCATAAGTTCTCTGTTTGTACTGTGACCTTGTAGGTCACACAGTGATGAACTGTTCCACTGCATGACCTAATCCTTTTAAACCTCCCTCAAATCCCCAGCCCCTTATGGCAGCTGAGGAAGGAGATAATAGAGCAACCACTTCTCTCTATTCCACTGTTCCCATCACCCTGGCTTCCAACACCCAGAAAATACACACCACTGTCCTACTTGATACAGGAGCCATGGGAAATTTCATTGACCACCTCCTGGTGAAAAGTCTTGGCAAGCAGGCCACACCGGGGGGAACTGCCAAGCTGGCCAATGGGAGCACTCCCCCAGTATACCAAGTTATGGAACCAACTGCTGTGGAAATTGGGGGGATGAGGCTCAAACTAAACTTCTCATCCCAGGAGAACCTGGCTTTCCCTGTCATACTAGGAATGCCTTAGTGGCAGGAAGCCTAATGCAACATTGATTGGGACACCCATCAGGTTCACATCTCCAGTCTGGGTCAGACCAGCACGGCACCACTTGAGAGCACTTCCATGCCCACCAGCACGTTCATGCCCATATTGGTGATTCCCCAACTAGATGAGATGTTGGAGGAGTACAACAACGTCTTTAGCAAAGTCCCAATACAAGGCCTCCCCAAACAAAGAGCAATTGACCTCAGAATTGACCTTCTACCCGGTGAAACCCCAAAATGAGGAAAGTTTTACCCCACCACACACGCACAAGGTCTGTTACTAAAATAATACATCTCCAACTTAATGGTCAAAGGACACATGAGACAATCACAATCCTCCTGCTCATCACCAATCTTCTTTGTTAAGAAAGGGGATGGAAGACTACACTCATGTGTGTATTACAGACCCCTGAACGCCATGACAGTCAAAGACCAATACCCTGTTCCATTGGCGGAACATCTCACAGACAGACTGACAGGTGCCTTTGTATTTTCAAAACTGGACCTCTGTAATGCGTACAACCAGGTCAGGATTGCAGAGGGAGACAAGTGGAAAACAGCAGTTAGAACAGTCTTATCATGCCCTGCCCCAAAAGGCAGGCTTCTTAAGATATTTTATTTATTTTCAGTTTACTTAATCTTTCTTTTTATTTATTAATATTTAAAAGTTAAGTTAAATTGTTAATAATTTAGTATTTTAAAGTTTTTTCACCCTTGTTTATGCAATTTGCGTTTGAATTGTTGTTGTTGCTCTGTCTGCCTTACTCTTATTTCACATATATTTCTAATTTAAAGTTAGAATATTTACATCTATATTTACCTTTGAAACTCCTGCTTGCATTATTGCCGCTTCCTCAGTTTTATATTGCTGATCTGCATAAAGTACTGGCTTCTGTTTCCCTTTTTTCTTTGTCTCCAATACTCCAAACTTCTCCAGTTGCTCCTCTTCTTGTCTGTTTCTCCCTGGCTATCAATTGTCAACAGAAAAGGCTTTTTTACTATAAATAAAGAGCTTTTGAAGAGTAGGCTTTAAGCCAAAATTCTAAGTGATTTCTTCCCTTCAAACTTCTATAATTTTTAACTTCAGATTTGTAATTTTAAGAATTTTGTTCTTTAATTCATTTTTTTAGTTTAGCTTTCCCTTTTTCTTAAATCCAATGGAACTTGTAAAACAACAAGCTTTAGGATTTTTGTATCCATTTTTTTCCCTTAAAAAATCTTTCAATAGTTATATGTATCAATTTGCTGGTGGTGAATATCCTAATATTGATATTCCCTTAGTTACAAATTGTTCACTATTGAACACTTTATTTTATCTTCTTTGCTTAGGGTTTTTACAATCTATTACTCCATTTGTGACACAATATAGGCTTTTAGCAGGTTTCTGTAAGATTATCTTACAGACAGTTCCTACATTCTTAAATCTTTAAAATTTGAATCCTAATGCCTTGCACACTTTAGTCTATAACCTTGCACAATTATGGGCAAGACCTTACAAGTCTTTGGCCTTTATAAATACCTGGTC